>CM068743.1:96245793-96465793 GCA_035084275.1 Hydrolagus colliei | reverse complement strand
AAGATGCTACAATGCACATTATTGTATATATTCTATTATTATCCTATAATGTTATGAGTGCATAATAGTTAAGAGTGCATATCAATGACTACCTAGAGCAATGGTTCCCAACCTCAGGTACTGACCAAAATCAGGGTCACGGGGGTTCTCAGTAGGATAGCGAAGGGTCATCAGAATTTTTTTTTGTTTTGTTTTTTAATGCTGAAAAGTGCCCGAGGTGACACCGCCGACTAATATGTATGAAAGACTGTACTTGCAAGTTGCACTGAGTCCACAAAAGAGAAGGAGATAATCGTCCTTGGCTGAGCTTCGCTTCAGTCATGGAGGGTTGGGAGGACATGTTGGTGGCCAATTTAGGGTCACAGCAAAAAAAGGTTGGGAACCACTGACCTAGAGCTTTTGATTGGCCAAAATGAATCCCCAGAGCATTGGGGCGTCCTCTCGAAGTGAAAAGCGCGTTACAAATATAGTGTTGTTGTTTTGTATGATTGTATGATTGTATTGGCTGCTAATGTTATTTATTTTATGTAATAACCTGGCATTTACCTGCATTGAGCTAATTTTGCCTTTCCCTAGCTATGTGCATTCTCTATCAAGCGCAATGTGAGCTGAATACTGTACAATGAAACAAGTACTACCCTGTCAACACAATGTGGCTTATCGATAGTATGTTTATATATTTCCAAATTTAAAATTTGGGGATGTTTTTCACTGATTTTTCTCTAAATCTGTTCACTTGATTATATCCCGAGGAACCAGGACTTGCATTGCACGGGGTATTTTTGGTTTGCTAAAACTAGCATAATAACAATAATCCTTATATTTAATAAAGTGTAGGGAATGTTTGTCTCACTAACCAGTAGTCAAAGTCACAATTCACAGGCAGGAAGTCCAATATCTGGCTTCACAAACCTCATCATGGGTTGAGGAGGTTGTAAGTATTTGTCTGAGGTACACAAATGAAATATTTTAAATATTTACATGCTCCCTCTTGGTGAAATCATCCGCAGACATGGGGATAATATACACAGACATGTATGCAGATGAAACCCAACTCTCATGGATCTCTCTGCCTCCACCCACGACTTCAGGACCACTGTTGTTGTGATAGAATGTCTGTCAGACATCAAGTTCTGGATGAGAGCTAACTTTCTCCAGTTGAACATTAATAAAATTGAGGCACTCCTGACTGGCTCCTGTCAGCGCCTCCACACTTCAGGCACTGACAGATCACCATCCATGGATGCACACTCCTCCTTTCTGAGCCAGTCCGGAACATTGGTATCTTGTTTAACCCTCAATTGTCCTTTCTACCCTAAATCCATGCCATGACACCCTATGCCTTCCCCCACCTCTGCAAGATTACTTATCTCCACCACTGCCTCTCTCCTTAAGGCTGCTGTAAGTCTCAACCTCACATTTATTACAACTCAGCTTCACTACGCCAACTCACTGCTTGTTGACCTTCCCACCTCTTCTCTGCAAGCTACAGAATCATACAGAACCATGTAGCATGTGGCCTCTCCCACACCAAGCTCCATGACCCAAAAACACCCTTACTTGCTGGCTCCACTGGCTGGCATCCCCCAGAGAATAGATTGTATTGACTTGTCTATTCAGCATGCTCTGGCCTGCTCCATGTCCCTCGCCTAGCCCACTCCACCATTGGCTGTCAGGCCTTCAGCTTCTCTGACCTCATCCTTTGGAACTCGATCATACAGTCCCTTCATCTTGCTACCTCCCTTACCTTCAAGCCACATCTCAAGATCCTCCTCATTAACCATGCATTCGGATCCCCCTCCTAGCACTACCCTACCATCCTGATCCCAACCCCTGCTTGGGTCCAAATCCCTGACCATTTAGCGCCTTGGGATGTCCTCCCTAAGAGGCACTACACATATGTAACTTGTTCTTCTTGTTGGTCCAAAGCTTTCATTTATCTACTGGAATGGATATATTGTAAAGGAAGATTCAATAACAAGCTGCCTCAATGTTATATTAAAAAAATGCATTTTTAGATCATTTTATAGTTTCAAGATATTGTACTTTGCAAGTATTTAGTGTAAAGTATATTGACTATTTTTTCTAAGTAAACATGGGAACTACTCTTTGAAGTATAAGAGCACTCACCTTTGGCCCGTGCAATGTCCCCCAAACAGCCATAATGTAAATAGCCAATTATCATGGGGGACTGTTACCCAGGGTTCTCTAATGCACCTGGATTCAGAGTGGTGGCATCTCATGGTTTTCATTTGTAAAAACAGCAGCAGAGATTCTGGAATCAGTCAGAGACTGCCCTTATTTCCACATCACAGGGTTTAGTGCTGTCCTATCTCATTTCTATCATGGTTGGAGCCACATCTGCAGCAGAACAAGCAACAGAAAGACCTCACTTGGTGCAACCAAACCTCTCTCTTCCTTGCTCAGAACTTTGCTTGGTGGATGCTGAGAGGGTGATACTCTCTACTGTAAGTAATCTTAATCTTAACATAAATAAATTTGCCAACCTTGGAAATGAGAGTTTAGAGTACAAAAACATCTATAAACAAGTATCCAGCACTAATGATGGAGCCCTGTAGCTCATTGATTAGAGCAACAACAACAAAATTATACTTGTTAGCGCCTTTCACATCAGAAGGATGTTCCAAGGCGCTGGATAGTCATTGTTTCAGACCTGACCTGGGGACAGGGAGGGTGGAGGAAAAGGGGGGGAATTTGGGCTGACCGATGGGACCATCGAAGAGGAGGGTCTTGAGGTGGGATTTGAAGGAGGCCAGGGAGGGGGCAAGTCGGAGGGACTGTGGGTTGGAGTTCCAGAGGTTGGGAGCAGAGTGACTAAAGGCACGCCCATCAATGGTGGGGTGGGTGGGTCGGGGGACATGGAGCAGGCTGGAGTCTGCTGGGCGGAGGGGTTGGGCAGGTTGATAGTGGGTTAGGAGGTCTCGAATGTAGCGTGGGGCAAGGCCATGGAGGGCTTTGAAGAGTAGGAGCATTCACCTTAAAAGCGAGAGATCTGGGTTTAATTCCAGGCAGGATGAAGCCTTGGGCATGTTTCCTTACTCCTCACACCTAATAATAATCCCTCAAAAAAATAGGCCATTTCAAGCCATTTTGAGCTGTGCTCAAAAACAGAAATAGCTGGGAACACTCAGCAGGTCAGGTAGCATCTTTGGAGAAAGGAAAAGTGAGTCAACTGGTACTAACAAAGGTTTGTGGGCCCGAAACTCATCCTAACCTGCTGAGTGTTCGCAGCGACTTCTGTTTTTGTTTCAAATTTCCTCCATTTGCGGTATTTCGCGTTTTTGTCTGCTGTGCACAATTAATTGGCTGCTGCGTTTTGCCCACATATATACAGTCAATTTACTTTACAGTATATTCTGTGAAGCACTTTGAGATGTCGAGAAGACAATACCAAATGTATGGAATTATTATTATTGTGGTAAAAATACACTAACAATCAGAATTGTTCTTCCCATCCCTCCTTCCCCTTTAAGTTAATGTCTTCATTTTGTGGGGTCTTCAATTCACTAGAGAAAATGTTTGGCTACTCAGATGAGATGGTGAGAGTATGAAAGTAATTCTATATTTGGAGTTTAAGGGGCCTTAAATTACTTTACTCTGAGAAGGGAGCAGTGTCACATTTTCTGAGGTGTTCGACAGGAATCATTTGAATTGTTCCACTACCCCACTGCTACTATTGGTGGTGAAGTGCATCATGTTATAGGATAGAATGAAAATGTGGGAAAGACTTTTGGCTCTTTGCTCTCTTTATGTTGATAACATGGATAGCTGATGACCTTCATCATCTCTATTCACATCCTTCATCTTTCAGCAATTCTTGCCTCACCCCTGCCCCCAGTCAATAGATCATGATTCACAAAGCAACTCCCATTCCTTCTTGAACGGGTAAGTTCACATTCTGAATAGTTTAGCTGTAAAATACTTACAAGATTGATGCCATACTGTATATATGTTAAGATAAGGTCGCCCACCGTGTAGTACAGAAATCAGTCCACACATGGCGCTGATGATCATAGCAAAACACTTTTTTTAACAAAAGTGAAAAGAGAGATTCATTATTCAACAGTGTTTCTGGGTGGGGGGGCTCTGAATATATTCAAACTATGTTTGGAAATGTGGTCTTCGTAGAGTCTGACCACATGAACCAGCTCAAGAATTTTTGAACCACAGGATTCAGGATACTTTTTCCCAGCGAAAGCTTGTAACAGGCTCACCCTCATACACTCTGTGACAGATGAAGCCGGCTACGATTTGCCAAATTGAACGCAGATGCATGGAAAGCCGCAGGTGCAATTGTATTCAGGGTATTTCCCCCATTGTAAAACAATGAAATGAATCACAAGCATGTTGCAGACACCAGCCAGAGAAATAGATGGCAGACAACACTTACACGAATTATACTGTGCTGTGTGCTGTGCTCCATTGTATCTGAAAGAGAATATACATGCGGCTTCTCAGAAATGCAAGAGCTGACTCATACATATTGATTGTTGGCACTGACTGGCAGCTTTTATTGATGCAGGAATCCTATAATATGCAGTGATGTTAAAAGGGGTAGATTGGATAATAAATATCTCACATTGAGAATTATTATGTATTTCCAATCATTTCTGTGTCTTGAGAAATATTGCTTTTTGTAAAATTGCAGTGATTTTTCAAAAAGCTTTTTTTCCTCCTTTCTCACGATTAAGAATTTCATTGGATTTTTGAGGAGTAAGAGATAGTACATGATATGGTACAGAGACTTAGCATTAGTTATACATACTCATTGTCACACTAAGAAGCCACAGTCATACATCACTCATAAAACGCACAACGAAAATCTGAAGATGACAGGCAGTCAGGTGAAAACCCATGGGGGGGAGGGGGGGGGGCGGGGGGGTGGTAAGGAGGCCAGGCAAACCTATGAACGAGAATATGCTCTACAGGGAACACAAAGGCCAGCTCCTGGATATGTTTTTATTCACTGTTCCTTCACCTGATTGTGATTTGTGGAGTCCTGTAATGTATGGGTTAGAGCATTCGCCTCGCAAGCGAGAGGACCTGGGTTTGATTCCCGAGTGGGACAAAACCTTAGGCAAGGTTCCTTACTCCACACACCTCCGTTTACCTCGCAGTATGTAGGAACCCAGTAGTTAGTTGATTGGCAGATCGATTTCTGGGGTAATAATCACTTCTAAATATAAATAATTGTGGGACACTGTTGTGTGCTGCGTTCATCCACAAATATACATTTGAAATTAAATGCAAGGATTATTATAGTCAATTCACTTTACAGTATGTTCAGTGAAGCACCTTGAGATGACTCGATGTTATATCTATTGCAAGTTTTATTAATATTATGTATCCTCAATGTGGATAAACAAAGACATCTCAAATGACTATTAAGTTGGCTGGTTTGGTGAACGGTGGCTGGTTGTATCACCGAATGAGTGACAAGATTAGGAATCCCCACATGGCCAAAGAGTCCCCATGGGGAGGGAAAGTCAAACAGTTGGTGGCTGAGGTGAGCCATTGCCACCCAACTCCTAGTGGCAGTCTACAGAGGCATCATGACCGAGATCAATCAGGACACTTGTACTCTCAAAAGAGTAACCCACGGCTTCAGAGGGGAGGGAAATTAAATAGAATGGAAGAGGTACAAAACAACTACTTCCATTTATATATCACCCTTCAAACAGGATGGCAAATATAAATAAAATAAATATACCACAAAGAATTCCTCTTTAACATTCATAGAATCATAGAATCTTACTGCACAACAACAACAACAACAACAATTTACATTTATAGAGCGCCTTTCACGTCGGGAGGACAAAAGGAGGCCATTCGGCCCATCGAGTCTGTGTTGGCTGTTTGGAAAGAGCAACTCAATCCCACTCCCCAGCTCTCTCCCCATAACCACACAAACCCGTCCTCCACAAATAAACATCTACCTCTCTTTTAAAAGTTGTTATCGAATCGGCCTCCACCACCTTTTCAGGCAATGCATTCCAGATTCGAACAACTCGCAGAGTGAAAAAATTTCTCCTCAACTCCCCTCTACTTTTAGAAACTATTTTAAATCTGTGACCTCAGGGCACTGATACACCCACCAGTGGAAACAGTTTTTCCCTGTTTACCCTATCAAATCCTCTCATGATCTTGAAAATCTCTATTAGGTTTCCAAGTAACCTGCTCTGCTCCAATGAGAATAAACCTAGCGTCTTAGCCTTTCCTCATAACTGAAGTCCCTCATTCCTGGTACCATCCTGGTAAATCTTCTCTGCACCCTTTCCAATGCCTTAACATCCTTCCTGAAGTGTGGTGACCAGAATTGAACAGAATTGAACACAGCTGAGGCCTAACTAAAGTTTTATAGAGGTTAGTCAGAACTTCCTTACTTTTGTACTCTATGCCCCTATTTATAAACTTTGCTTTTTTAGCAGCCTTATCTACCTGTTCTGCCACCTTCAAAGATTCACTTACACAAACCCTCAGGTCTCTCTGTTCCTTCACATCCCTTAAAATTGTACTACCTAGCCTATATTGCCTCCCCTCATTTCTCCTCCCAAAATGCATCACCTCACATTTCTCCACATTAAACTTCATCTGCCATGTGTCTGCCCATTTTACCATTCTGTCTAAATCTTCTTGTGATGAGGCTATTATCCTCATCACTAGTTTTACTATTTTTCCTAACGTTGTGTCATCTGCAAACTTGGAAATGGTACTCCCTATACCCAAGTCCAGATCATTAATATAAATTAAAAAGAGCGGTGGTCCCAATTTATTCTCTCTGGAGCAGAGAAGATTGAGGGGAGACCTAATAGAGGTTTATAAGATCATGAGGGGTTTCGACAGGGCAAATAGAGAAAAACTATTTCCACTCGTGGGTGAATCTGTGACTCGTGGTCACAGATTTAAAATAGTTTCAAGGCGCAGTAGAGGGGAGCTGAGGAGAAATTTTTTCACTCAGCGAGTTGTTCGAATCTGGAATGCATTGCCTGAAAAGGTGGTGGAGGCTGATTCGATAACAACTTTTAAAAGGGAATTAGATCTTTATTTAGGGAGAACGGGTCTATTAGGCTATGGGGAGCGGGCAGGGCAATGGGATTGAATCGCTCTTTTCAAAGAGCCGGCACAGACTAGATGGGCCGAATGGCCTCCTTTTGTGCCGTAAAATTCTATGATTCTATGATTCTATGATTCTATGATTCTATGATTCTATGATTCTAATACCGATTGCTGGGGTCGCCACTGTACACTTCCCTCCAGTCAGAAAAACAGCCGTTCACCACAACTCTCGCTTTCTGTCTCCCAGCCAGTTCTGGATCCATGCTGCCACTGTCCTTTTAATGCTGTGGTCTTCTATTTTGCTTCTAAGCCTTTTGTGTGGCACTTTGTCAAATGCCGTTTGAAAGTCCATATAAACTACATCAACTGCACTATCCGCATCCACCCTTTCCGTTACCTCATCTAAAAACTCTATCAGATTTGTCGGACAAGATTTGCCTTTAACAAATCCATGTTGGCTGTCCTTTATTAACCTATATCTTTCTAAGTGAAGATCTATCTAGTCCCTAATTATAGTCTCTAGAAGTTTCCCCACTACTGATGTTAGACTGACTGGCTTGTAGTTCCCAGGTTTGTCCTTCTGCCCCTTTTTGTAGTAACATTAGCAACCCTCTCGTCCTCTGGTACCACCTCTGTGTCCAAGGAAGATTGAAACATTGTCTGCTCCTGGATAGTAACAGCAGGTAATGTTAGGAAATTGAGTCTTCATTGACAATAAAAAAAATGCTAAGAATCCTAACCCTTTTTAAATTTCTAAGAAAACGCAGACAATTTATTTGTGAAGGAGGAAACTATTGGTAGCACTGCCACTTTCAGGCACTTTTAATAAAAGACTAAAATAAGCCACGGACATAGGTGATAAGAAGCTAAGTTTAGATATTTATCAATTTAAACCAAGGTCTGTATGTTTCTTAACTTTCATACAGCGTTTTAGAGATTTTGACATGTAATGTACTGTAGGATAGGTTTATTGTTAGTTATATTGCATCAGTATTAGAAAATGAGTACTGTTATATCAGTGATTTACGATGAGGTGGATTGCCCATAAACGGGGAACACCTTCCAGTGCTAGCTTTTCTTTCCAGAAGTTCTTTATTCGAGATACACAAAACATAAGATATGGAATAATAAACACATTTGAATTGGATACTTCTTATAAGATATTCAACAATAATAACAACTTGTACTTGTATGCCTTCCCATAATGAACAATGGAAAGCTCTCATTCTCCTCCCCCATCTGTATCAATGCAAGGATTATTATTAATAACTTCTCTGTGAGGATTTGGTGGAACTGCCTGGAATTGTTGGAAAGTGATCAACAACAATAACACTTGTGTAGCGTTTTTCACGTCAAGAGGATGTCCCAAGGAGCTGGACAGTTAATATTTCAGACCTAAGTTGGGGTTGGAGACATGGAGGGAAAGGGGGGGATTTGAGGTGACCGAAGAGGAGGGTCTTGAGGTGGGACTTGAAGGAGGCTAGGGAGAGGGCGAGGTGGAGGGACTGCGGAATGGAATTCCAGAGGTTAGGCGCAGAGTGGCTGAAGGCTTGCTCGCCAATGGTAGAGCAGGTTGGTAAGGGGTTAGGAGGTCGCAGAGGTAGGGTGGGGCAAGGCCATGGAGGGCATTGAATGTGAGGACCGGAATCTTGAATTGAATCCTCTGGGTGATGAAGTCGGGCGAGAATGGGGGAGATGGGGTCACGGAGCTTGGAGCGGTAGAGACAAAGACCACAGAGTTCTGGATTATCTGCGGTTTATGGAGGGAGGAATTGGGAAGGCCAACAAGCAGGGTATTGGCGTAGTCGAGCCTGGATGTGATGAAGGTATGAATGAAGGTTTCAGCAGCTTGAGGGGTGAGGTAGTGGTGGAGATTAAGACCATAGAGCAAAGTAAACTAAAGTCTGGGAAGCGTCAAACTGGTAAAATTAACTGTGGTACCTCCCAGCCAAGCAGTATCAATAACAACTTGTAAATCTATAATGCCCTTGATATAGGGTAGCAACTCAGAGCCCTGTATATCAGGGTATTAAACTGTGTAAGGACAAGAACAGTTCCTTGCCCATAGCTGCGCAATTACAACAACAACATGTATTTATATAGCACTCTTCACACGGTAATGTCCTGGCGCTCTTGAAAGTGATGGAGTCTGACACTGAGCCAGTTGGAGAGGGAAGGGGGAGGTGGTCATAATCTTTATTTATGGAATCAACCTCAGCTCCAGGACCTGTGTCAACTTTATTCCAATCAGTACCAAGCAGTGGTACACTCCAATAAAGAGTGTAGTGACAAGCGTATATTTTGTGGTGAACAAGGCAATCAATTTGCACATAGAAGTCTCCTACAACAATCAATTGATTCATTTGGCAAATAGCTACTCAATTATCTCTTAGCCTCAATTCTGAATCTTTGGGCAGAGATTCACTTTGTGAATCCACAATGACACTCAACCCTAACTCTTAAAACTTATCATTTAGTTGCTTCGTCCAATTGCCATTCTCCATTCTTGCCCTATATGTGTCAGAGAATTCCTATGCGGGTGGAAGAAAAGGTGCTTCCCTCCATTTTCTCTTGATCCAGTAGTTCTATTGAAGTTTGATTCCATGTTTTAGCACAGATTATAGAGCACGTTATAGAGCAGTCTCTCTGTGGGTTATAGAGCGTGATATCTGTTGGTTATAGAGCAATCTCTATTGTAGTCTAAATGCATCTTATAGCAAGTAATAGAGCAGGTTCCACTGCAGTCTAACTGCACTGACCTGCCCACCCTTAATGCTGTATGAGCTAATTGCTGCTTCTCAGAGATGTAATTATCATAGTCAGGTAGAAGAAAGATCTTGTAAATTGTTATAGCATCTGTAATGCCAAAGATCTCAAAGTGTAATTAACGTCATGACTAGTGATTCCTTTTGATACAGAAATGTGGCAGTCATTTTGCACACAGTAAAGTCCTACAAACAGCCAAGAGGTAACTGAACAATTAATCTAAACCTTCATCCTTTTATGCTTTACCCTGTCAGCACTGTGCTATGACCCTTAAAGAAAGAATACATCTTAGCAAACGCATACATTGTGGTGATCCTTTCCCACCCGCCAAATCACCATCGATTTACTTTTCAAACATCTATATGAGCTTCAATGGCCAACGTTGCTGAGAGTCTGACATTTCTGGTAATGAATGCCGTACAAAATGGCCAGACTTGGGTCACAGCAGGTCTAGTCCACCTAGAATTGTGGCCATAACAGAAAAGTAATTGGCTTTGTATGAATACTGTATTTTTTTGCATCACAATGGCCTTTGCAAAGTCATTACGCGAACCAAAAAGTGGGGAGATTTTTATGTGTCAGGTTGAATTGTATGCGCTCCATGCTGTTGAATCATTAAAAAGTGGTATCCATATTTATCATAAACTGCTTCTTTAAAACCACAATAGAGAATAGACCTTTAGTATTTTCCCTCAGGCTTGATTCAAACTGAGCGAAGAGCAGTGACTGAGACTGGTTTCTATACAAGCTGTGACACCTAGCCCCAATCAGCCACAGCATTGTGCATTCAAAGACTGCACAGCTCCTAATTAATGCATTCTACAAAAACTATTACAGTGTGTACCTGACATATATAGTTTTTTCTAGTTTGCAATAAACATTTGTTCCTCGAACCATTTGCATTATATCTGCTGACATATTAATTTGGGATGAATCTCTCTGGCTAGTCCTGTTTTCTGCCTTGTTTTATGGAGTGTTGAACTTAAAATGAAATATCCTCTCCATGTGCCAATAAGGGAAACCTTCATAGTATCCAACAGCACAGTTCCACCATCTCCCCCTGTAAAACCTTGCATGTTATTAATAAGCCACAGTTAGCTTTTCCTTTTCTGTCTGTGCTCTCTCAATCCGAGTCATTTACACCAGCACTTTTCATGCCAGGAGGATGCCTCAAAATGCTTGACACTGCTGACCAAGCTGGGGACGGGGGTGAGCTTGGAGTGGGAGCTGATGTGTGGCTCTATATTCTGTCAATGCAGGACTCCCCTCAAGGAGCAGCTGACATTATTCTCTTCTTCCAAACAGTCCAGCCGATCACCATCTGTGGACACGCACTTGCCCTCAATATACATTATCAGTGACTGATCTAGCTTATTGTTAGAAAGCCTTGACAACATAGTGCTCAATCACCCTGCAACCATTTCTTTTTCACTTGATCCTGTTTTACGTGAGCAAGTGAGAACACTTTGGATTGATTGACTCTAATTAAGTTAAACTTATTCTCGGTCATGCATTTATTTATGTGGGTAGTGTAGCTGGTTGTTGGTGAGAAGAAACAAAGATCTACAATGCCTGGTCAAATAGAAAGTTTCTTATTCAGAACTCTGCAGCTCATGTCATCTCCCACACCAGGCTCTGTGAACCTATCACCACCATCCTTGCCCAGCTCCACTGGCTGCCCATGCCCCCAGAGGAGAGAGTTCAAAATTCTCGTCCTTGCTTTCAAAGCCCTCCACAGCCTTACTCTTCCCTACTACCTCTGTGACCTGCCAACTCCATATGGACCTGTCTCCTCCCTCCACTCAGCGGGCTCTGGCCTGCTTCATGTCCTCAGAACACATTGCCATAACATTGTGCCCCACACTATCTGAAACTTAATTCCGCAGTCCCTCCACCTTTTGCCCCTCCCTCTCCGACTTAATACCCATCATTTTCAACTGCTCTTTCAGCCACTTTTCTTCCCTTGGCTTGGCCATCCATTCAGCTTAATATTTTAGTGGTTTCAGAAGTTCTCCCAATGTGAAAGCTCATTGTCTAATTGTAAATTGGTGGTGTATTGCCTTGTGTTCAGAAATGTATGACTAGCTGAGTCCAAAATATATTGTTTGACGCTTTGTTGAATTTCTCTGGTTCTGAAGCATGTTGCAAGCATTATTATTAATTTGTTTGAATTATTATTATTGCAATTGCTATTGTACAATGGAGGTTGGGGAAGCTTACTATTTTACTATGATCAACAAACACCTCACCATCTCACAGTTCAGGAAATAAGCCAGGAATGGGGAGGAAGGGAAACAGACAAATAAAGGAAAGTAGAGAAGATCAAAGAGAGCCCTGAAGCGTGGGATATGAGGGAATCATGGGCATCTTAAGAGATGAAAGCAAGGATTAGAAGCAGTTCTGCAGAGAGGGAATTAAAAGAGAATGGCCATGTGTGACTGAAGCATGGCATATGAAGAAGGGGGAGAGAAACAAGAGATACAAAGGAAAAGAAAAGAAAATTAAAAGAAGCAGGGAGAAAAGGCAGTAAAAGAGAGGCACAATAAATAAAACTCTTACAAAGACACGAGAGAAACACTGGAGACAGTAATAACAACAAAATTACATTTGTATAGCGCCTTTCACATCGGGCAACCCACTACATATGCAGTTTAGGCAAAAGATAGATCTGATTGAATAGCAATAAGCTGCCTAAGTTTAGAGTGTGTTGTAATGTTGATCTTTTGTTGGATAAATATTGGGAGCTAATTTGTTAGAGCAACATAGTAACCAAGTTCCAATGTAAAGGCAATGGAAGCAATGGCAAAGGATAGAAGAAGTTAACCCAAAGATTTGGATACTCGCACTGGGATAATTT
Source organism: Hydrolagus colliei (assembly GCA_035084275.1). NCBI lineage: Eukaryota > Metazoa > Chordata > Chondrichthyes > Chimaeriformes > Chimaeridae > Hydrolagus > Hydrolagus colliei. The sequence continues at coordinate 96,453,093 of CM068743.1, read as the reverse complement.
GAAGGAGTAAGAATATAAAGTGACAGGAAAGAGACATATCATCCCTGGTCAGCAGACCAGACATTGTTGGCTGCACACAGAGGCTTTGGAGGCCAAGGTTTTGTGGATTGAGGCTGTGGATAGAGTTTGAGGAGATGGGTAGGCCCAAGGGAAATTGGGAAAGAAGGATTGGAGGACAATTTGCGTTTATACAGTGTTTGACATACAGGTTAAACTCTGCAGCCCACATACTATCCCGCACCCGCCTCCGTGACCACATAACCCCCACCCTCGCTCGTCTCCACTGGCTCCCCATCTTCTAGAGGATCGAGTTCAAGATCCTCGTCCTCACCTTCAAGGCTTACACGGCCTTGCCCTGCCCTATTTATCCGATTTACTCACCGCCTATAAGCCCACCCGGACCCTCCGTTTAGCAGGACTTGGCCTGCTCCAAGCCCCCGCCCGAACCGCCCCACCATCGGAGGCCGGGCCTTCAGTTTCTCCGCTCCCACCCTATGGAATTCCATCCCCCAATCCCTCCACCTTGTTTCCTCCCTTTCCTCTTTCAAGGCCGGATTGAAGACTTTCCTCTTCGACCGTGCCTTTTGTTCCCCCCCGAACTTTTTGACCTCCCCTACGTGTTTCACCCCTTCCCGAACACTCCCCTCCCAGCTCGAGTCACACGCCTCCTGTGCAGCGCCTTGGGACGTTCTCCCGACGTGAAAGGCGCTTTATAAGTTTAAATTGTTGTTGTTGTTGTTGTTAGCATCTTGAAGCATTTAATAGTAGGACTCTATAGTGAGCCAACGAGAGAGGGAGGAAGTGGCACAGTCAAAGAAGAAGGTCGACAGGGGTGATCTGAAGACGGGCAAGGTGGGAGCAAGGCAGAGGGAATCGAGGCAGAGAGTTTCAGAGGATAGGAGCATAGTGGCTAAAAGCATAGCAACTAATGATGGAGCAGAGGGCTTGAGGGACATGCAGATGACTGAGCAAAGGCTGAAAACAGGAAACTGACAATGTCTGGGTTCAGAATAAAATTGTGGATGAAAGAAGCTTTAAAAATACAGTCTCTGATTTCACCATCTATTGGTTGTGCTCAGAAACTCATTGATTTACAAAGTCTATTCAGTGAAATTATTCATGATTTCAGTAAGTGTTTATTTGATTATTAAATCAATTATTCTTCAATAAACCACTGAAACTGGTCATTGTTTTCAATGGCGGATAATACCCAAACCCTGAGTAAAGTCCCCCCTTTTCCCCCCTGGCAAAATCAGTAATTGATTCAATTATTTCATTTTGATCACTAATGAAAATGAAGAAAAATATTCAACACACACACACACACACACACACACACACAACTAAGACACAACACGAGAAAGGGAGCTTTAAGGGTCAGTGAGCCAAACCAAAGTGGGGCTGAGCTCTGGGGTAAAGTGACTATTTGCATTTTCAGGATTAGGTGATCAGATTCTAACTAATGTATCGCATCATTTGCTGACAGTGAAACCTCATTGCTTCACTGTACATTTTCACAGATTAATTTAAAATGATTTCAACTGCAGCAAATGTTGCACGCAAACGGCGCGATAGATGTGATGAAGGAACCTTTTGGGAAATTGGATGAGTAGGGGAGATGGTCAACTCCTGTTTCAAAATAATGGCATAATACAGTACAGTATTATGATGTATCCCCCACTCCAAAATAGAATCTTTGGAAAAAATCAAATAGATGTTTTTGTTCCTCGATTCAGTAAGTTTTAGGGTATTCTGGGGATACTGTGATTAGTGAGTAGTACTGTATTTGGATTAATTTAGTAAAAAGTCCTGAATGTGCCCGAAACAATCACTTGGAATCAGAACTGCAATTATGCCTTTCCATCAAGGCTGCAAAACTGAGATCAGTAGTGCTGGACTGAGATCCCAAGGAGGGTAAGCTCCCTGTGACACTTCCCATCATGTGTGATGCTGCCTCAGTCTTGTCTGCTCCCCTAGAGTTGCATAGAGGCCACCACCTATGCTTCTCAGGGTTGATCTTGTTAAAGAAAATGTTAGATTCACTGCTCATCCCTTTCACGCTTTAGTGAATACGGTGATCCCAAGTAAATTATGTGGTTCTTTTTTTCCCTCTATTGATGCCTGCTCTCAAGATCTATAATGCAGCTTCCACAAAGTGTATCTCCACGATGTTAATGCTGTGAACGGATAGGCTAGGAAGCATTTAGAAAGGGTTGGGAGATTCCACTCCTGTGATTAATCAGCTTCTCTGAAATCTTTGACTACTGATTCAGGATTTTCCTGTCTCTCACATGAAAGATAAAACCATTTTGTGATTCTCTCTGGAAGTGACCAATGCCATGATTGAAAACACATCCACCGTTCTCAAGATAAATGACATTTAAGTAATGTCAACCTTGCCCCAGAGAGAGATTGGCGGACATTGTCACCTATTACATTTGTTTAATTTTCTTCAAGATGAGAAAAATATTAACCCCAACAATAAATCTGAGATTTGTAGGATTTTTATAACAGGCTATATGACACCTCCTGCCAGGAGCTATTCTGTAACACAGCTTGTTTTTTTTTAAAATTGCAATAGAGAAGCATAATACAACAGAGAAGTTTTCCAACACCTGAGGACTAATCTGCATTGTCTGAGGTAGACATGATCTGACTGTGGAAAGTATTAATTTCAGGTTTATAAATCGAGGCACAAGCAGCTATCTCACAAATCAGTTGGCTCCTGAATTATCCTTCCTCCCCCACATCTGTTCTCTCACCAGCACTGCCTCTTCCATCTACGCCACATTGCCCGTCACCACCAATATTTCACCCCAAAAGCTGACAAAACCCTGGTCCATGCCTTTGTCATCTCTTGGCTGGACAACTCCAATGGCCTCCTCGCCCATCTGCCCTCCACCATCATTCATAAAATCCAGCTTATTTAAAACTCTGCTGCCCGCTTCCAAACCAAACTTTACTACCCTTTTACCCCAGTCCATGCCAGACTTCACTGTCTCCCTGTCTAAGAGTAGATAGATTTCAAGATCCTCACTCTTGTGTTCAAATCCCTCCACTCCTCTGCACCTCCCTACCTCTCTGATCTCTCTCCTCACAACAGTACCTGTTGCCTTCACTCTACTGAGTCTGGCCTCCTCCTTGTCCCCCGAAACCTCCATTCCACTGTCTGCTTTGTGAAGCGCTCTGAGATGCCGTCTGGCATGGAGGGTGCTATATAAATCCAAGTTGTTGTTGTTGCTAAAATGGAAAAGTACCAACTACCAAGGACAATCCCACCTGCTCCTAGAGATCAGGATTACATATGTAAGGTGTAAGATGCACCAATTAGCATCAAATCTATCCAACTCTAAGTAGCAAATGGAAGAACCATCAAAGCAAAATATCTAACTTTACTTAGGGTGACTTACTGATGAAGCAGGGTTACTATGGTTGATGTTGTGTATTTCTGCTTCCTGTTGGGAGTTGACATTTACAACTTGGAGTCATTATTGAGGAATCTTGTTAGTAAACACCTCAGTTTAACCCACAATCACATAGATAGACTATCATTTTGACAGGTGACAGTGAAGTAGATTTTCAGCTCTCAAAAGAAGGAGGTCTTTTTGTTTTCCCTAAAACTCAAATGGTAGTAAATTTCAAAGTATCTCAGGGCTCAAGATAATGTCATCAGGACTATGGTCTCAGGATAATGTCAGCCAGTTCATAGGTTGTTGCAATAACATTTTTTATTGTATATGATTTGGGTATGATTTATTGGATATTCTTGGCATTTACTGTGAAGCGCAATTTGTCAAATTGTTTTCAATTTTTAATATGTGTCTGTCGTCTTACGTTCCAGGTACTGCTCCTGAGGGCATTGAGTTTACAATTTTATTTAACTTGAGGTCAACATTATTCATTCAAACCTCTCATCATAATATCTCCATACCTAAAATGACAAAGAGTAAGGAAAACAGATTAGTGGTATTAAATTAATATGGCAATAAATTGGTCATTTCAATCCAGGACTGTTTGTGGGACACTGCTGTGTGCAATTGGCTGTCACATTTCGTACACAAATATAGAGTCAATTCACTTTACAGTATATTCTGTGAAGCACTTTGACACGTTGCTGTATCAAATGCAAGGATTATTATTATAATTATTATTATGTATTTTACCTGTAATGGAACTTTATAGGACCATATATTCAATTTAAATTTTGCTGGTGATGATACATTGTAACTTTTCTAACCTTGTTAGGAATGAATGCTTTCTGTGTTTTCTCTATCTTATGTCTTTGTTCTGTCTGAACTATACTTTCAAGTGAGATTGTATTGATAAAATCCTCATCCTTGCCTTCAAGGCCCTCCATGGCCTTGTTCCTCCCTACCTCTGCAACCTGCTAACCCCATATCAATCTGTTCACTTCATCCAGTCTGCAGGGTCTGGCCTGTTCCACTTCCCCCGCTGGTCTGCCCCACCAATCGGCATCTGGGCTTTCAGCCTTTCTGCCCCCATCCTATGGAACTCCATTTCACATTTCCTTTGCCTCGCTCTCCCTTGCCTCCTTCAAGGTGCATCTCAAAACCCTCTTCTTCGAACAAGCTTTTGGCCACACTCCTACCCTCCCCGATCCCAACTCCCAGCTTGGATCCAAATGCCTGACTGCCCAGCATGTTGGGACATCATAGAGTGAAAGGCTCTATACAAATGTAATTTGTATTGAATTGTAGTAATGTTGAAGAGTGAATTGTCACTTGTTGAGCCCAGTTTGTTACAGTGTACTTTGGTCGTTGACTCTTGCACACAAAGACACCTAGTGCAGTTTCACCGCTGTCAGAAATCACCAAGGTCAAATTCATGAGACATCTGTTCTTCATGCATTTCTCTCTGGCTACACCCTGTTGTTACACCACCTAATATATCAAACAAAAATATCTTTCTAGCATGATTCTCATGCTTGTTTAATTTTGACCTCAGGTACTGCACATCATTCTCGAACTCAGAAATCTGCTCCTCGGCCCTAGCTTAACGATCTCTGGCTGATGAGCTGTGTTGTTCAGCTTCAGTGATCCATTTATTGGAAGCTTGATGTCCCTGGTTTATGTGCTCCAGCTTGGATGAGGTGGGGGTGGGGTAGGGAGGTGGGGGGAAGAGAGAGATTGCGTATAGTTTCAAGTCGAGAGCCTCTAATTCTGTGCTAGAGATGCCTCTGCAGGTGTAGGTTAGACGTGAACAATCAGTCCAGGTTTTAGCTGCTGTGTGGTTCGGATTCCTGCTGAGATTCTGTGATCTGTTCAGGCCGGTCAGTTTCACGGAGATTCAGTACATTTTTAGATTGATTTCCTGATGCTTTGAGCTCGCCATCTTGCGTGCGTGCACCATAACGAGAGGTAGCCCCAGCCATGGGTTTCCAGGAATGTTTTGTATTTTCTGGATAGGGAAAATGATCAATCTTTGGACACTTGCAGACAGACATTGCAAAAATCAGAATGTGGATGAATTTTTGTGGCATCAAAATGTCTCAAAGAGCTTTGTACTTGACGATTGCCAAGTACAGTGACCGTTTTATTTTGTGCCTTCTTCCCAAGCTGCATTTCATCAGTTTCCAAAGCTGGATATTTTAAAATGGGATCTGTATTAATTCCACAGGTGTTACCTTGGCTCACAGGTAACACTCTTAACTCTGAGTCAAAAGGCTGTGGGTTCAAGTGGCATACCAGGACTTTGAACTCATAACTTTAGCAGACATAGGGGATGTGCTGCATTGTTGTAGGTGCCGTCATTTAGATGAGACATTAAACCAAGATCCCATCTAACTATTCAGGAGTCATGGATTGAGTGAACTTATTATTATTATTATTCTTTTTAGGTATTATTACACCCCTGGAAAAGGATTCCTCAATTGACTAACACCCAGGTTCCTATTTACTATTTAGGCATGTGGAGTAAGGAAACTTGCCCAACGATTCGCCCTGCCCAGGTATCAGACCCAGGTCCTCTTGCTTGCAAGGCAAGTACTCTAACCACTACGCTACAGGTTTCATGATGTGATATTGCTGTTGTTGTTGATAAAGCACTATATAAATGTAAGGATTATTATCATGATATTATAATTTCACTTTCAGCTATGAGATTTATTTCTGTAATATTAACCCTTAATAAACATCAAAAAGTATTTGAATTATAAACAAAATGTTTCAGCTCACTATTCATTTTCTGTGTTTATCTTCCTCAATATTTTCCCTTCTTTCCTGCTGTGTATCTGTTGTGAACTCGAACTTTAATTATACCCTTTTCCCAGATAATTTAAAGCCCGACTCAAAATGTACCTCTGTGGTTTTTCCCTCCCACACCCTCCTCGTCTCCCATTCCCAGCTCAGATGCCCATCCACAACATCAACAAGCACTTTGAGATGTTCTCCTGGAGTGAAAGATGCAGTATAAATGTAAATTGTCAATTGCAGTTTATTCTATTTGGGGTAATCCTTGTGTAGTTTTTCAGTTTTAGCACTTAACTTAAATTTTTTTAATATATGGAACGCTTGACCTATTATTTCTCCAATTTTCTACCCACTGACCCGTGCCTCTCTGCTCCTGGCCTGGCCTCCTGTTTCTGTTGTTCTATTTCAGGGATGTTGTTTACCCGCCAAAAACCCCAACCAAGCGACAATTGTTCATGTGTGAGTTTCAGCAGGTTACTCAACTGTAGAGGGAATCGCATTCAAGCCTGACCTCTCCTCACAGGATTCAAACCACAGGCACAACCAGTAAAGGGTTCTATAACGATAACTACAGAATAATAATAATACAGTAAAAGCCTGTTTATCCGGCACCCGATCAACCATAACTTCTGAATAACTGGCATCACAAAAAAAAATCCGCATTTGATTAACCGGAATTTATCTGGAAAAATGCATTGAAATTTTAATTTTTTTTAGTTTCGTTTTCGGTCGAATATCTGGCACGTGTTGTAACAGGCATTGGCCAGGTCCTGAGGGCGCTGGATAAACAGGCTTTTACTGTACTTGCATTTATATAGCGCCTTATCAGGTCTTCAACGCGTCTCAAAGCACTTTACAGAATATATTGTAAAGTGAATTGACTTTTTAGGTAAAACGCAGCAGCCAATTGCTCAGAACTGTGTCCCACCAACAGCCATAGATTGAAAGACCACATTTAAAAAAAAAAGGTTTATTAACTCCAAAAAGCAATCTGCCAAGCAACTAACAACCCAGTTCCTATTTACTGCTTGGTATACAGAGGCGTGTGGAATAAGGAAACTTGACCGACATATCACCCTGCCGGGGAATCAAACCCAGGTCATGGAAACAGGAGTAAGCCCTCGAGTCCATTCCACCATTCTATAAGATCATGGCTGATTTGTACCTCGAGGCCAATTATCTGCCCTTGCCTTGTATCCTTTAATACCCCGACGTAACAAATAGCTATTCACCACTGTCTTGAAGATGTGAATGGATCCAACATCTACAGCCTTTAGGGGTAGACAGTTCCAGATTTTCACTACCCTTTGGGTGTAAAACTGTTTTCTAATTTCACTCCTAAATGGTCTAGCTCTAATTTTAAGATTATGCCTCTCACTTGAGAGGCAAGTGCTCTAACCACTAAATTACAGCACTCCGTAGAAGGAACAGGATTTTTGGGGGGTTTTCCCTTCCCACCTCTGTGGAGTCAATTACGTCTCCTCATGCAGCTCCCGGTAAGACTGACAAACTCAGCACATACCAGGCTTCGAACCAGCTTTCTCCTGGCCTTGCCTTAACCTACCTTTCTGACCTTCTAAAACGTTATCAACGCACCCTTTGCCTCCATTCTGCAGCCACTATCGGTGGTTGTGCTTTTAGCCTTTTTACCTATACTCTCTGTAACTCTATCCTTCAAGGTCCATCTCAAAACGGGGGAGTGGAGGGGCCAGAGTTAGGGACAGGATGAGGGGGGGAAGTGGGGGGATTAGGAGTTGCCGATGGGACTATCAAAGAAGAGAGTCTTGAGGTGGGACTTGAAGGAGGCCAGTAAGGGGATGAAGCGGAGGGACTGTGGGATGGAGTTCCAAAGGTTGGCAGCAGAGTGGCTAATGGTGGATTGGGCGGGGAACATGGAGCAGACCGGAGCCTGCTGAGCGGATGTGGTGGGGAGGTTCATAGGTGAACAGCAGATCAGAGAGGTGGTGGGGGGAGGGGGCAAGGCCATGAATGGCCTTCAAGGTGAGGACGAGGATCTTGAATTTGATCCTCTGGTGGGTGGGGAGCCAATGGAGCCGGGCGTGAGTGGGAGTGATATGGTCGCGGAGCTTGGTGCGGGTGAGGACACGAGCTGCAGAATTCTGGATGATCTGCAGCTTGTGAAGTGAAGAACCAGGTAGGCCAATGAGGAGGGAGTTTCCATAGTCAAGCCTTGATGTGACGAATGCGTGGACAAGGTGATCAAAGGAATGCATTATATTATGGATAGTCTTAAATACAATTATTACAGGACAACTTCTCTTACGAATACACAAACTCAAAGGATTACAAATAGTTCAAAAGATAAACAGACAAGGTATCAGTACACCCTGGAATTTACTGTATCTGAATTTACTGTACCTGAATTCCAAGTTAATCTTGGAAGCTAATGCTCCTCTTCTCCACTACAAACCATCTCCTCTGTCCACCCTCTCATGCCTCACCCATCCTCTCGTCCTACCGCGAGGAGATGCTGGACTTCCTCAAATCTAAAATTGAGGGGATCCATTCAGCATCTGATCCACCATTCTGGTTCATCTGATTTTTTGAATAGAGGTTCATCAGGTTGAACGACCTTTCTTTGGGTTGTACTTCTAAACCCTCTAAGAATGGTGCAACATCATCATCATCATAAATGATGAAATCCCATCTACCACTACCTCTCTCCCAGGATCCACTCCCCACCCACCCCCCATTACATACCTATGACCCTATTTCTCCCTCCGCCATCTCTGCTCTCATCCGGAAAATGAAACCCACCACCTGCTCCCTCAACCCCATCCCCACCTCTCTCCTCATCTCCCAGCTCCACCTACTTGACCCCTTCCTAACTGACATCATCAACCTCTTTCTGTCCACTAGCACTGCTTCCACCCCTCTAAAAACAGCTGTCATCACCCCCATCCTGAAAGAACCATCCCTGGACGCATCCCTACTGTCCAACTACTGCCCCATCTCCAACCTCTCATTCCTCTCCAAGGCCTTGAACGAGTTATTGTGTCCCAGCTTTGCTCCTTTCTCTCTCTCCACTGCCTCTTTGAACCTCTGCAATCCAGTTTCCATGCTACCCATAGGACTGGGACAGCCCTGGTCAGTCTCCCACGACATTTGAAATATCTGTGTCAGGGCTCTCTCTGCATCCTTGTCCTCCTCAACCTTGTTGTTGTATTCAATACCATCGATGACTCCATCCTCCTACACCACCTCTCTTCTCCAATATCTACATGCTCCCTCTTGGGTGTCATCCACATGTATGCGGATGACACCCAACTATTTTTTCTGCCTCTACCATCAATTCCAGGACCAATGCTGTCTTGATAGACTGCCTGTCAGATGTCAAGTCCTGGATGAGAGCTAACTTTCTACAGTTGAATGTGAACAAGATCGAGGCCCTCCTGATTGGCTTGCATGAGTGTCTTCACACATCAGCCACTGGCAGCATTAACGTCCATGATTGCACACTCAATCTCACCAAGCCAGTCAGAAACCGAGATATCTTGTTCGATCCTCAACTGTCTTTCCTCCCACACATCCAGCTGTGACCTGTTCTGCCTTCCCTCACCTCCGCAATATTGCCCGACTCAGCCACTACCTCATCCCCCCCAGGCTGCTGAAACCCTTGTTCATGCCTTCCATCACATCCAGGCTCGCCAATCTCCTGCTTGTCAGGCTTCCAAGTTCCTCCCTCCATGGCTGCAGATAATCCAGAACTCTGCGGCCCTTGTGCTCTACTGCTCCAAGCTCCGTGACACCATCTCCCCCATTCTCGCCCAACTCCATTGGCCTCTCATCACTCAGAGGATTCAATTAAAGATTTTGGTCCTCACGTTCAAAGCCCTCCATGGCCCTGCCACACCCTATCTCTGAAACTTTCTAACCCCCTTCCAACCTGCCCACACCCTCCGCTCAGCAGACTCCAGCCTGCTCCATGTCCCACAACCCACCCACCCTGCTATCGGCGGGCGAGCCTTCAGCCAATCCACTAACCTCTGGAATCCATCCTTCAATCCCTCAACTTGCCTCCTCCCTAGCTTCCTTCCCCGCTTCAAGACCCTCCTCTTCAATGGTCCCATTGGTCACCCCAAATCCTCTCCTCTCCCTCCACCCTCCCCAATTCCATCCCCAGATTGGGTCTGAAACATTAACTGTGCAACGCCTTGGGACATCCTCCCGATGTGAATGTCGCTATACAAATGTAATTTTGTTGTTGTTGATGATGATGACCTGATTTCAAGCTTCTATGTATAATCTCTGCCCCACAGAATATTTTCATATGCCTGTACGACATTACCCAGCAAAGTGAATGTAACATGTTGACTATTACAATAGCTATTAACTAAGATGTGTGGCACTGTTAAGAGAAATGTTTTGCTAAACCTCTTCATGTTTAGCTGATGTAAACATTTTTCTTAGTCTTGCTTTCTTTGAAGGTCTTCAGTCTATAGGAAATGACATTATGCTTTAGTAAATTCTTGCAGAATATAACAGATCATTGGTTTTATAACACAGTTGGCGCTTTTGCATTCTGATGAGATTATTAGTAGCAGCTGAAAGAGTGTTTTGTGCCTATGTTGTCATTGTAAAAGCTGGAATCAGTGCATGGCACTGCTCTTTGATCACCTGTAGGAATCAGGGTGTGCATTATGTTTGATGCTTATTTCCTGTCCATGTTTTATTCAGTGGTATATTATTTTGTAACAAATATTTTTGCAGTGAAATGCCATACACATGAATATTCTCATGAGATCCTTATCTCAGAACCTAAACATGTCTGAACAAAGCATGAGATGGCTGACAGCTCTATTAACAAGTTTTTTTTTAAAAAAAGCTTTTGACATGAAGCAGAACTCAAATAGTAAGTGAATCGTTTGTGTTTAAGGGCAACAGTTCAACATGCAACTAATATTTCACTGTCATGGGCTAAATAATTGTCAACAAAGTTGAATATTCTTTATTGCAGAATAATTTCAATCACTTTCTGTTCTAACTTTTCCAGCTACAAAACGTAAACCCAAATCGGGAATGCCATTCAGACAGGATGTCCCTGGCCCAGACTGCATTTGTTAAAATCCTGTGTTGCATGTGCATCTTGGAAAACAAACAAATAGCTCTGGATTGGAGCAGAGAACAACTCATTTTTATGATAGGACAATTAACAATCCCTTTATTTATGTTGTTTGAAATTTCTGCCATCGTTGTTTTCATTTAATTTCTCACCAGGCCTCCTTTTTTGTTACAGTCTCATTTGGCAATGAATTTGCACATGTCCCACTTCTGAATCAACTTCAGTCACACACAGATCTCAACGGACTGCAAATCTTTCCAGTTTATGACACTGACCTGAGACAGAAAGGTAGATCGTTGACAAAGGAGTACTGAAGCTTCAGCCCTTAATTGATGCTTCACAATTATTCAAATATGAATGTTTGAAGGCATTTGGGTATTAAGGAATGGATTACTCATGAAATGCACACAAGCTTTCATGCTTAGTAATTACTACTGTTTATTGATAATTAGCACTTCAAGCTGCAATTCCCCTTTTTAAAAAGCCAGCTTGTCAATTTCATAAATTCAAAACCAGCCAACCAGCCTGCTCTGTGTACATGGGCTAATGATACCATCACTAAGTAGAATTGCTGTACTAAACATTAAATATGTTTTAAAGCGTGGTGCTGGTTAGATGGTCCAGTGGCGCAGGGCATATGGGAACTGATTGCTCCACCATGGAGTTGAGGTAAATTATTCTTTCCCCCTCCAAACCCCACCCATAGAGGGACATTCAGCTCAGATGAAAGGTACTGGGTTAATGGCGAGGTGGGGCAATCAGAGAGCAAATCCTGGGAGAGTGGCAATCAGAAGGCACATCCTGGGAGAGGGGCACTCAGAAGGAAAAGCCATCTGATAAATCACAGATATTTGCAGTGTAGAAGGAGGGCTTTTCAGCTTGTTGAGTTTTCTTAGGCTCTCAGGGTAAGCTGTCCATTCAAACTCACCACCCTGCCCTATACCCATATCCCTTCAAGCCTTGACTTTTCATTTACCTGCTGATTTCCTTCTTAAAATGGATTCACAGTGTGCCATTGGAAGGGTTGTGCAGGTTAAGGGTGTCCTGCCTCTGAGCCTTAATCATGCCCTAAACGGTCTGAGACGCTGCCCGGCATGGGGGTGCACTATATAAATGCAAGTTGTTGTTGCCTGCTAGTTTTGTGAGAACTTAGTGTGTGGCAGTGGGTGGAGATGAAAGAAAATAACTTACAAATGGAGGGAACTGGGTGCGTGGGGGGGGTGAATGATTAGATCCCATTCCTCTGCCACTGAACAATGACTAACTAACCACATATGTGGTCAGTTTCATTGAAGTGTAGCACACTTCAATGTAGTAGACACAAAAAAATCTTTACATTTTCTGCAATTTAAAAAAAAAATGGATTTGTGACTGACATCAACTTAAAATAAGTTAAAATAAAATAACTTAAAAAAACTTTGTTTTTGTTCAGCCAGTAGTTTGACACATTCCCTGATTAAGAGTCTCAGTTTCAGATACCAAGAACCCACTGAAGCAGTTTCTTTTTCTCTATACCTGAGTATGAAATCTCTGCCCCGCTGATTTGTACCCAGAGCAAAGCCAAAACATAGGGGTGCTGCCAACAATAAGATGTACAGCTTGCCATTACAGGGCACTGGTAAGATTCTTGCTGCTTGTTCAACACCTCACCCATTACGGTGCTCTTTGCAGGGTTATCAGATGGGGAAAAGCTTGTTCTCCATTAACATGTCAAGTACTGTTGATGAGTCAGGCTTGCTGGTCAATCATCAACATGGCCCTGGTGTACCGCAAGCCTACCTCGCTCGGGTACTGGATCACTGAGTTCACCGAAGGGAGTTTAACTCAGTTCCACTCTCTCCTAGTCAGCAACACCACCAAGGAGCATCTAAACCCCAGAGAGACTGCACTCTGTTCTCAAACACTTCCCCTTCCTCAGCCATGAAGATAGTCACCAGGTGAATATCAGGATAGTGACCAGTGCAGAACTGAACACTTGCTGGATATGAAAATATAAATACAAGTTACACTGAAACATCAAGAATTTTTCCTTAGTGAAGCGAGCCATGAGAATGCTCAAGTTTAGCATTACAATAATAATAATCCTTGCATTTTGATATAGTGCTTTTCACGTCTTCTGGATGTCACAAAATGCTTCACAGAATGTACTGTAAAGTAAATTGACTGTATATATGTGGGTGAAACGTGGCAGCCAATTGCGCATAGCAATGTCCCACAAACAGTCATGGATTAGAATGACCAATTTATTACTGCTTTTATTATTAGGCATGTGGAGAAAGGAAACTTGCCCAAGGTTTCTTCCTGCCTGGATTTGAACCCAGGTCTCATGCTTGTAAAGCAAGTGCTCTAACCACTGAGCCACAGGACTGAGCATTGTAACATTAACACCCACAGAGACCTAAAGGACTGAGCTTGCAAAGGGATATATAGACAGGTTAAGTGAGGGCAAGATGGTGGCAGATGGAGTATAATGTGGGGATGTGTGAAGTTATTCACCTAGCTGGAAAAAATAGAAAAGAAGATTATTTTCTAGCGGGGGCGAGACTAGGTAGTGTTAGAAGTCAGAGGGAATTCGGTGTTCTTGGACACCAATCACAGAAAGTTATTATGCAGATACAGCAACCTTTTAGAAAGATTGATTAGTTCTGAATGCTGCCGGTAGTGGCACTTCTGGTTTTTCATCTTAAAGGGACACTGTTTTCCTCTCTCTCTTCCTCTTTCTTTCTCTCTCTCCCTCTCCTTCCTCTCTATCTCTCCCTCTCTCTATCTCTTCCCCTTTCTTTCTTTCCCTCTCTCTCTGACAGATAGTACATTCCCTGTGTAGCCTAACAATATCGTGGGTTATACACTGTTTTGGTGGAGGGGCTGGATTGAGAGGGGGAGAGAGGTGGGGGGAGGAGGGGAGAGAGAGGGCGGGTGAGTTGATTAATTTAGATGGAAAATGAGAGGAGTGGAGGGGAGTTGAGTTTGGAGCCATTAAGATGCCAGACTGACTGAGTTTGTGTGTGAAAGAGAGAGAGGGGGAAGGAGGGAGAGAAAGAAAAAAAAGAGGAAAAAAAAGACATTACTGTACCGCTTTAACAGTACAGTCCGCCGTTGTAGAAGTTTGCTTTGTGATTGTGTGCTGTGTTTATAGACTATAATCGATATTTATTGCTTTATTGGTAAGTATCCACACAATATTCTGTTATTATTTAGTCTATTAATTAATATGGTATGTTTAAAAAAAAGTTTAAAAAAATTGTGTTGGGTTTTCGGCAACTGGCCGCTCGAATATCCGGCACGTGGTTTAACCGGCATTGGCCAGGACCTGAGGGTGCTGGATAAATAGGCTTTTACTGTACTTGCCTTAGAGGGGGCAACATAGATTCACTAGGTTGGTTCCTTGGGTGAGGGGGTTGACCTACCAGGAAAGCATGAGTAAATTAGGCCTATATTCTCTAGAATATAGAAGAATTAGAGGTGATCTTATAGAAACCTATAAGTTTCTTAAGGGCCTTGACAGGGTAGATGTTGTGAGATGTTTCCCCTGGTTGGAGAATCTAAAACTAGGGGTCATCATCTCAGGATTAAAGATCAACCTTTTAAAACTGAGTTGATAAAACATTTCCTCACTCGGAGGGTAGTGAATTTATGGAGCCTGTGGATGCTCAGCATTGAACACATTCAAAACTGAGATCAATAGTTTTTTAAAAGCTTAAGGGACATGGGGATAGGGCGGGGAAATGGAATTAGGATAGAAAATCAACCATCATCTTATTAAATGGCGGGTAGGCTCGGGGGACGAATGGCCTACTCCTGCTCCTATTTCTTATGTTCTTTGCATCCGGCACCTTTTCTCCCTTATGTTTAGTACAGTGCCTTTCACATGGGGCAGATGTCCCAAAGCAAGATATCTGTTTAGACTCGGAATGAGATATGTGATATTTTCATCTTTGGCGGTCGCATTGGAGCGAATGAGGAGATCCATGTAATGGGATCGCCGACCTCTCTGACCTCTTCTCTTCTCAAAACAGCACTTGTTGCCTTCGCTCTGGCCTCCTCCTTTATCCCCCAAATCCTCCGCTCCAGCATTGGCAGCCCTGCCTTCAGCCACTACACTCCGAGGCTCTGGAACTCCCTTCCTCACTCTCTTCTCCTCTCCACCTCTCTTCCCAGTTTCAGGTCTCTAAAGACTTTCTCTTCGACCGCGCCGTCGGTTACCTTTCTCTCGCTGCCCCTGGCTCAACCCCGGGATCTGTTATTGTGAAGCACTCTGAGACCCCGTCCGGCGTGGAGGTTGCTTTATAAATCAAAGTTGTTATTGTTGTAACGTGGTTGGTGTAAAGGTTCTCATTTTTATGCTTACAGGTTCTTGTATGATATAAGTTGACAGGTTCATGTATAGTATGTCAAAGTGTCTCATTTAGACCAATAAATGTGAACAGTCCAGCTGTGGAGTGTAGAATTCAGAGGTGCTACAGAAACACTGTAAGGCCATGTAAGTGTTGGTGCTGTCTATGTTAGGGTGGGGCTGTCTGCTCCAGTGGCACCTGCAAATGTTTGGAGGTGGAGATGATCCTCTGAACATGTAGACAAAATGACAGCTGTACCCTTAGACGACTGCCCAAATTAACAATCAGTGGACAATGTGGGTGGGTGACTTGAAATAAAATGGTACGGTACAGGATTGACATTGGAACAGAAGGGTCACGGGACATGTTTGACTTAGAGGGAAAGTTTATGACACATACTTAAAATGCCAGAATGACAGGGAAATGTATTGCAATCATTTATTAGGCAAAGTTATAAATGTGCAAAAAGCAAGATCATGCAAATCACAATGAGCTTGCTAAACTGGGAGAACTAATACAATATAAATTTACATTTGTAAAGCGCCTTTTACATCAGGAGGACATCCCAAAGCACTAAACAGTCAGGGATTAGAACCTGAGCAAGGCGGGGGGTTGGAATCAGGGAGTGTATAGGGCAGGAGGGTGACTAAAGGCAGCTTTGAAGAGGAGGGTCTTGATGTGTGCCTAGAGGATGCAAGGGAGGGAGCAAGGCAAAGGGAATGTGTAATGAAGTTCCAGAGGATGGGGCAGAGTGCCAGAAGGCCCAAAAGCCTATGGTGAGAGACATGGAGCGGGCTGAAACCTTTGAGGGATGGGGAGTCGGGCAATGGTGGATGTGATGGGGTCACAAAACCTGGTGCAGGAGAGGACACAAGCTTCAGAATTTTGCATGCTCTGCAGATTGTGGAGGGAAGAGTTAGGAAGGCCAACAAGCAGGGCGTTGGCATAGTCGAGCCTGGTTGGAATGAAGCCATACATGCCTCAGTGGTTAGAGCACTCGCCTTACAAATGTGAGACCTGTGTTTCGAATCCAGGCAGGTCAAGACGAAAGCTTGGGCAAGTTTCCTTACTCCACATGCCTAATGATAATCCGTACAAAAAAAACACATATAATAAATTGGTTATTTCATTCCACGACTGTTTGTGAGACCTTGCTGTGCGAAATTGGCTGCCGCATTTCGCCCACAAACATAGTCAATTAACTTTACAGTATATTCTGTGAAGCGCTTTGAGATGTCTAGAAGACATGAAAATTACTATATCAAAATGCAAGGATTATTAGTATATACTTAGAGAGATCGAGGAGGACATGGACACAGGGCTCTCTCTGTATGTATCACAGGAAATAATTTTTAATAGTTTATATCACCTTGCTTCAGCCATCATTACTCCTATGCTCAAAAGAAAAGTTGTCAGAAGGGGGAGGTGCAGTGAGCAACTGACCAGTGATCACACCAGTGATGAGAACACTCCCTCATTGCAAAGGCAACACTGGAAATATTTAAGATGTTTTTTGGTCAGTCAGTTTGATGTTTGGCATAGGTGGATACTTAGGATAGCAAAGTGTCTGGATTGGAATGTGTACTCTCTCCCTGGAGGAATGCACCCTTGTTATCTAATTCCAGAGAATATTAGGCTTGGTAAGAGCCATGGCTTGGGGACCTCATAGTGTGTACTATTGGAATTACAAAATCAGCTAAAGCTGCATAGGTTGGCATTGAAAGCACCATCCGACAAGCTTCTCTTTGCTTGTCTAGCTAAGACCACCCTAGTCATTTGGGCTCTGGCTTTCAGGGTTAACAGGAACAAAATGGAAAGAATCCTTGTCCCCAAGTCACTGATCATATGTTTAGGAGAAGGTTTGGAGGGAGTATGGAAATTGAAGCAAAGGTAAGATTGGTGATAGGTATCATTCTGTTCTCATATTATCTGAATTGGATCAGAAGAAAGAGTCCATGAACACAACAACAACAAAATTACATTTATACAGCGCCTTTCACGTCGGGAGGACGTCCCAAGGCGTTGGGAGTATAAAAACAAGTAGTGACAAAAGTGGAATATAAGTAAAGCCTTAATGTTGCCTTAATCTTGGGAAGTAATTATATCTCATGCAACAAACAGTCCATGGACATCACACTGACCCCCTGAGGATCTGGCTCTGAAGTGCAATTGAGTTGAAGCAGAGTTCTCAATTGAGTTGAAGCTGTACACTTTATACCTTGAAGGATTTTTCAGTGCAAGTGTAGCATCACTTGCCCTGCCCATTTCCTGACCAGCACATTTCCACCATGCCTTAATAAGCAGGTACCGCATTCATACTATAACAAAAATGATGTTGATTTATTTTAGATTGAAGTGTGTCATTCTTTAACTGTGCATAAAGAATAAGGCTTGGATTGTACAAATTCAGACCAAGCAAACACCTGCCAAATTGTCATTTCATGATTGTCGGCATATGTAGGTGAAAATAAGAATGTACATTAGCAGAGTTCATGGGAACAACCAGCCAATGTGATCCACCGGCACCTGCCTGCAGTCACTGTTATGCTGATAGCCCCCAGGTGCATACACTGCTGTTGTGGGTTACTGGCTGTGCAATGGCTGAATTACCTCCTTCAATCATTAATTTGATGATGAGACACTACTAAACGGCATCTATACAATTGCACAGGCAAAACCAGAACGAAAATAGAGGGAACGAGGGAGCATTTGAGTTGAGCGGAATCTATTCACAAGATTAGTTTGGATGAACAACAACAACAATAAAATTACATTTATAGTGCGTCTTTCACGTGGAGAGGACATCCTAAGGCTCTGAACAATCAGTGGACGGGACCCGAGCACGGGAGAGGGGGAGAGGGAAGGACAGGGAGAGACATATCTGATCGGCACATCTGATCTCATCCCTCCAGAATACCCTATCATCCGCTGTGTTTTAAAGTGAGTTCAGTGTCCTGGCCTCAACCACCCTTCCTATCACTCTGTTCTCATTGTTAGTTTTTGTCCGGTAAACCAAAACCGCTTAGTAAAAAAAACTGCAAAATACTGCAAATACTGGAAATCTGAAACAAACACAGAAGTCACTGGAAACACTCAGCAGTTCAGGCAGTATCTATGGACTCACTTTGTGGACGCACATTTCCTTTCTGTTTTTGTTTAAAAACTTCTTGGTGTCTGTCCTGAAATTGTCCTTTCAATTTGTTTCTGTGATGCAGTATAGCTTTAAATGCTTTTGCACTTTAGTGAAATGTTTGACATATTCTGTGATTATGGTCTTGTCAGTCTCTCCATGCTGAGGGCTGGATTCCCAATGCTCACATTTTAAGATTGAAATGAAGGCTGAGTGTGACATTTTTCATATCATCTTCCACTCACTGTTGCAATGCATCTTGAATATTGTACTTTGCATTTCAACAACAAAACAGTGGAACCATGAAAGATAACATTAAAAGGCATTAAATCACAACAAAAACAACAACTTGCATTTATATAGCGCCCTTCACATGGGATAGTGTTTTGGAATCCTTAATAGTTGCAGAGCTTGATGTCAGGTTGGAAAGGGGCAGGAATTGCCAATAGGTACAGTTGAAAATGAAGCTCTTCAGATGTGCTCTGAAGACAGGGAAGGAGGCAGTGGGAATGGGGTGAAATCCAGGCTTATTGGCTGAAAGCACAGATGCCTATGTGGAGCAGAGTGGGTGAGGGATGTGCAGGAAGCTGATGCCAATAGCAAAGGCAGCAGGCAGTGGTTGAGGGGTAAGCAGGTTGGAGAGGCAGTTAGGTGCCAGAACATGAAGTGATTGTACGTGAGTTTGAGGATTGTGAAATCAATCTGTTCTGCAATAGGATGCCAGTGGAGCCTGGCAAGAACGGGGGGGAGAGGGCTACAGAGTTTGGCATGGGTGAGAATACCGATAGTGGAGTTTTTAATTAAATGGAAGTTATAAATGGTGGAGCTGGGAGACTGGTAAGGGGGTGGGGGGATTGGTATAATCAAGCCTAGAGGTGACAAATGGGTGAATAAGGATTTCCATGCAATGGATGTGAGGTACGATTGGAGATAGTCAATGTTACAAAGGTGATGGGTCCTGGTCAGGTATGGAATGTGGTGTACAGCTGGGGATTAAATGTAACACCTAGGTTATGCACAGGTTCATTGAGTCTGAGGCGCAGATGAAAAGACAATGTCAGAAGCCAAGGAGGAAGGCTTCTGTCTTGCCACATTTAGCTGCAGAAAATTGGCTCACATCAGGTCTTAATGCCTGACAAGCAAGAGGACAGAACATTGGTGGACCTGGGTCACAGCTGGAAGAGGAGAAGTAGATTTGGGTGTCTTCCAAATATGTCTGGAAGAAGAAAGCTAGATGATTAACTGAATACGAGACTTAATCGTTGACTGGAAATAGCACAAGAGGAAATTGTGGAGCAAAGTGTAAATTTGCGGTACGTTTTCTGGGTTTAGTCATGTGCTACAGTATAGAAAATTCATTTTCCTATTTACAGTCCTGTACCTGCAATGCTGCTGCATCCATGCTCGAAGGCAGGCAATTCTATAAACAACTCATTTCTGCAACCTTCATGGTACTTTGCAGTTGATACCCATTGACATCCTCACTCATGCCAGTTTTGACTTACATTACTAACTAGCACTACAAGTGAATTTTTACAGGTTGAAGTAGGTTATAAATTGCAACAAGCACTGTTAAGTGCCTTGTGATGCCTTCCAGATGTGAAAAGCACAGTATAAATGTTAATTTGTATTGTGTTGTGTTGTTGACATGTTGTCCCACTGGCCATATCTTTACTGATATTTTAGGTCCTCAAAAAGTAAGCACAATGTTTAACATAAATAGCAGAACATTTCCTGTTTGTCTTAATTATTCTGTAGCAATGCGGCCACAACAGGTTCAGTTTTGTGGCCAAAGACATTAACGATAATAAAAATAATAATAATCCTTGCATTTGATATGATGCCTGATCACGCCATTGAATGTCTTTTCATGATGGGAGGAAGGATTTTAGTGTAAAGTACAGTGACTGTTTATTCATAGTCAAAAGCAAAAAGCATTTAGGTACACATCTAGGTCAGCGAGATTATGCCCCTATACTGGAGTTGGAGAAGTCACTTGTTCAGACCTCCAAAGAACCACTCACACCTAACAAGAGTTAGCAAGACAATTCATCAGATTCAACCCAGAACTAGTCCCAGGACTCCTCTGACCTTTGAGTTCTTTTGTTTTCCATTTTGGTGAGAAATTGCACCATGCTGTTTTCCATTCAATGTTTTGTTAATGATTTAATGACTTGAAATGTACATTATAAAAGACTCATAATCTGTTGGCTCATTGGTTTCTTTTATAATTTTTTAATCCGTGTAACTTTTTAAACTAACATTCTGCAGCGACAACGTCAAGCACAATTTTTGCAATTAAGAAATTATTTTAATGCATGATTAATATAACAGTGCTAAATAAATACGGTTGAATAGTAAGCAATTGACAACCCATATCATTTCTTCTCCAGTGATTATTGTAATCTTTTGTTCAAAAATAATAACTTGTGTTTAGTGTAGGTTCATCATTATCTGTGGAACATCCTTTTGTATCTATATCACTGAAAGAGATCAGAAATAGATGCTGCTACGCAACTTTGGTACTTAGAATTAGCCAAATATTCACATCCTCCTGGCATAAAAGGCTCTGTACAAATGTAATTTTGTATTGTTTATATTCCTGCTACAATAATATTTTTGGCCTGATTTGCGGGCCTTTGATCATCCAAAGCTTTGAGTTATAAAAATGAAGCCAAATTTATAGATTCCTGTTGTACAAAAGAAATGTTGTTGTAAAGTTTGGATTAGCACAAGGCTTACAATAATGATAGTAATAAAAAAGAATCTTTGCATTTCATATAGTACCTTTCACACCAGGAGGATGTCTTAAGGTGCTTCATAGGATTTTCTGTAATATGTATTTTGTAGGTGAATGTGGCAGCAAATTTGCACACAGTGATGACCCACAAACAGCGATGAATTGAGTGACTAATTTTATCTGGGGGATTGTTGGCCTGGACACTGAGCAGAAGCTCCCTTCTGTTGGAACAATGAAATAGGATATTTAACATCCAGTTGAATGGGCAGCTGGAACCTCATTTTAAAGTCTCATCTGTTAGATCACTCATTATGTAGTTTTATATTTCATGCACACAGATGCAATAAGAAGATAAAGGCTCCAAAAGGCACCCTATTCTAGGATATTGTTCAAAGACGTATAAGAATGAAGGCACCTTTTGATACTGTAAAGCTTCATATTCTGTGTCTGAGAAGGTAGCATTGCCATTTTATTGTCATTAACTACTATTTATTGATTGCTACATGAATAATTTCAGGTTACAGCAGTCGCTAGATACATGCTTACACTGGAGAAACATTCCATTGTTTGAACTGTGCAATTATACATGTACTTGCACCAAGTCTCATCGTTCATCATTTAAACATGCATATGGCTGCAGCCTGCTTGGCTAAAGTCAGAACTGGATAAAGTCGGATCATTGTCCATAATTAAACATGTGTCTTCATTAACGTAGCTGCACAAGGCCTGAAATTCCACCTAGTCTCAGCCTGCAGAGACCATTTAGGTTTAAAATTTAAGAATGTGCACACAGTACAGTATTAAGGAAATTTCTTAACCAGGTTCCAAATAAAATGGTCTTAAAGATTAAGACTAAGTGGAATTTCTAGCTCCTGTAGCTCAGTGGTTAGAGCACTTGCCTTACAAGCGTGAGACCTGTGTTTGAATCCAGGCAGATCAAGGCGAAACCTTGGGCAAGTTTCCTTACTCCACACACATGCCTAATAATAATCCGTCCAAAAAAACCAGAATAATACAAATTGGTTATTTCAATCCACGACTCTGGGACACTGCTATGCGCAACTGGTTGCCGCATTTCGCCCACAAAATATACAGACAATTCACTTTATAGTACATTCTTTGAAGCACTTTGAGACGTTGATAAGATGTGAAAAGTGCTATATCAAATGCAAAGATTATTATTATTATTAATTTCAGGCAAACGTGTCCCAGCTTGGCAGAGAGCTCATAAGTGCAACCAACATCAATGGGGTCTAATATGTGTCCGAACTTATTGGCATTAAATGCCAATGTTATCTTCTCGGACACAGAATAATATGAAGCTTTACAGTGGCTATATGTGCCTTCAGCCCTATAAGGCAATAGGCATTCAGCCCTCTAAGGATAGGAATAAGGCAAGGCAATGGAATTGAATGAACATCTTGCACTGAGAGGCAGTGTAGACTTGATGGGCCAGATGCAATCCTTCTCTGTGTAAGCTTCTCTAAGAATGATGGTTATGAAATTTGGACACAATTATGTTTTCTGCCATGTACAAAATTCTAAAGATGGGCTTAAACCTTCAAACTAAGGACCGGAAGGCAAACAGAAAGTGAAGTAGAAATATTTTTAAAAGTGAGTTAATGGTCATGTGGACCAATCTATGGGCACAGGTGGCGGAAGAAGGAACTATAAAGGCTTTCAACAAGGAACTATATGAGTTCCTGTAAATTTAAAGGATGCAGGGCAATTTTGTGATGAGATTGATGTGAGGAAGGAATCTTTTGAGAAGTTGGAAGGGTAGGATAGATGGACCAATGATCTTAGTCCAGCCTGAAGCTATTACAATGCAACAATTCAACAGTTGTCACAGTACATGGGGCACAATGTATGTGGAATACAATTAGATAGGAAACAACATGAAAAATGAGTCATAATATAAGAGCTATTTGAGTGTGATTAACATATATTGGTCAGGAAAATGTTTAAAGAGCATCAAGTGTGTTTTCAGCAATGGCTGGTCTGAATTCAATCACATCTATGTATTCATAAGCTATCAGAGAGGTGCACACGAGAAAATATTTTTTTTATATCTTGCACTCTCCCATACATTGGTCTCTATTTATTACCATAATCCTGATGCTGCTAACAGAAATTGTCAAAATTTATTGCTAAGCAAATAAAGAGAAGAGGCATTCAACTAAAACTGTTTTATCTGCCAGGTTCTCTCCCCATTATGTCTGGATGCACATACAGGCACATGTGTAATTTCCCACATGGCCTTTGTGAGAGACACTAACAGTCTGGTTGAAGAAAGCCACTTGTCAAGCTCAGTAGAAAGATACTGCGTTTTAAGTTACCAATCATATCTTTTGCTCGTCGATGACTAACACTAGCCATTTTTGCATCACTGGATTTCCCATTATAAATACTCTACTTACAAAACGATTGCTAGCATTTGTGATCAGAGACAATTTAGAGTTTGCAGACAGACTGTGCACAGATACAAGATCAAGGGATTGTGCTCCACTCGGTCTCTCCTCAAAAAGGAACCTTGAAAGCTGATGAGAGGAATACACTTATCAAATAGTTTTTTCCAATTGATAAGGAAACGCTGTGGTGTTAATAGGCAGGGTCATAAACAGACTACATAGATGGTTCAAAAGGAACCATTTTAACAAACCTATGGTAATGGCAAGTAAAAATGCAAGTTGGAATTTGTTGAAAATATGATAGACAAAGTATGTTAATCAAATAATAATAATAGAATATAATAATATAACATACAGATGAAAAATCCAGGCAAGTGGCTGGTCAGGCAGGTAGCATTTTTTTGCTTCTGTTAACTTGCTAAACATTTTGAACCTTTTCAGAATGTCCTTTTTAGTTTTATGTTGACTTGTTAGTAGCATTTACCAAGAACTGCTGTCTGCTCATCAGACAATCAAAATTTTGATTCCAAACATGTATGGACTGCAATAGGCAATGACAGATAATGTTAGTCTAATGGCGGCTTCAATTACCATTCCCATACTTACAATGAACTCAGCTTCCAACGACTACAGTCTTCAGCTTCTCAATCATATCAAAACCACTCTATTGTCAATTATTAAACAGGTAGCTAGTGAGAAGGCATTTTTGACAACATTCTCACCTGAATCATTCAATGTTACAGAACAGAAATGGTCTTTTGGGCTTTGCTGGTGTTTTCCCCTACACGTACCACCTTATCAAATCCTGCACTTCTGAATGTTTGCCTTTAACATTAAATTTTTACTGTCTGATTCTTTTAAAAAGAATGTATAGATTCTCCTTGAAAGCAAATCATCTCACACAAGAACATAGAAAGTCGACTAGAGCAAAATGTTTAAAGAATCCCAAAACAAACTGCCATTAAATAACCACATGTAAACATTACAATACGCCAGAAATGTAACGTTTAATTCCTGCCCACACTTAAAAAAATATAGAAATTATCCACAAGTAGAAAGGTAAGTGAAGGGTTAGCAGACCCATGGAAGGTCAGTGATATGTCACAGCTAAATCCTTGTGATCAGCCAAATGCATAAGATTTGTCTACACGTACTCTGAATATATTGAGTTTACTTAAAAATATGACCTGTAGTTTTCAACTTGTGCAGAAAGTCATCATAAAATGTTTCCTCCCCTCATGATTTACTTCACAAACTCCAAACATATTAAAGGGAGCAGGAAAACCTCTGAAACCACATTGAAACCCGGGCGAGCAATGTTGCATTTGAATACAGGGCCCCAAGTACGCTGACTGGGAAAATGAAGAAAAATAGGGTAATTATTAGGTTCACAAAAGGTAGTGCTACTTATCACGGCTTATTGCCTGACATTATTTCTAAGAATGTATCTTGCTTTCAGTGATTGTGCACTGACAGAAATCACCTTGAAGAATTGTGCCTTCTTTACTCAACTGTGCAGCTTTTCTGACTGGGGTTACAGTGGCTTGTATGGACGATGTGCATCTACACTTCCTGTGTAGATGCAGCCAAATTATTGCTCTCTATACATACAGAATAATAGATGCCTGCCAGTGACATACAATGGCGTATTGAATCAAGGTGCTCTGATGGCATTATATACTATACAAAAGGAAACCTGAGTGGCTTTCAAGCCCAGAAATCAATGATTGCTTTACATCCCTAAAACCAGTCTAAAGGCACTGACATGCTTGTATACGCTTCCACACATATTAGTGAAAATCTAGTACCTCATCCAAGAGACCAATGTTTGGGTGCGTTAACAAGCATTTCAAATTTGGTCACCACGGGTTCATCACAAGCTGAGCTTCATTCTGTTCTTACTCTTGGCCGAAAATTGTCACGTTATTATCTTAAAGGCTATTCCATTAGATTAGAGTATAAGAGGATGCAGAAGTGGGATTTTATTTGTAATTGAGTATTAATTTTGAAGCTAGTTTCTGCAATTCTTTTAGTTTAAATTGAAGTATTTTCCAAAATAAGGATTTTGAGCCTCTATTTTTGGATCTTGATTCTTAGGATTTTATATTACTTTGTTATCCTGAGACTGAATAGCCTCAGTGAGGGCTCATCTCCCCCTTCTCCCTTGCTCAGTGTCTATCCCTGCCACTGTGAAGTCCTCTGAGACGTCATCCTGTGTGAAGGGATGCTATAAAAATGCAAGCTGTTATTGCATTATAAGCAACCAAGGGGTGACTATACATGGAGCTGTAAAGCAATAGAAGGTGTGAAGGGGTCTTTAGGAGGGGCAGGGGAGAGGAAATCCCCCCAAATTAGAAGTATCTCAATGGCACAGCTCCCCAGAATGATGTGACTGAGGTGTGGAACTCACCTTGTGGGAAAGTCATAGACTCTCAGGCAGAATCCCCACCACTCTATAGTTGTAATAGTTTGGGGTACTAGGGGTGCAGGTATAATAGCCTTTAGAAGTATGTATGTTGCCTTTACCACCTCCTCTGCTTTGCTTCCCATCGCTCTCTGTGCTTGTCTCTTACCTGCCACTTCACCTCCCTCCCTATTGCTCTCTGTGCTGCCTACTTCCTCGTACAAACTTTGAGAGACAGAGGGCAGGGCGACTGGAAGAGAGCCAGAGTGGGAGGTATGAGGCAGCACGGAGAGCGAACAGAAGATGGTGCCATTTAATGTCCTATCACCCCCGGCTCATCCGCTGTTAAACACATCATTCATCTCAGGAGTGTCCACTTCACATCTGACAAAAGTGGAGTAACCGTGTGGAAACAAAGTATGGGCACCTGAAATACACTGTACCATGGTAAAAAAGGAATCAACATTTTCAGGGAAGAAGGAGGCGAGGGCAGAAAATCAGGGCAAAGATTGTCAAAGGGAAATGTCACATTATGCCTTGATTCAACAGACCGTGTGATAGCGAACAATTCTTTTCTGGCTGTTTGAGTTGCATTGTGTTCAGTGTTTTAGGAGTAAACATTGTGATGACTGCTGAGACCTGACAGGTAGTGGGAACTACCTGTAAATTACTATGGACTGCGTATGTCCCCGCATATACAAGCAGTCAACTGATGGGTACAATTAGGGTAGTCTTCTCTGATTTCCTGAAGTTGCGTTTAGGCACGTATGTGCAGGATGCCCAGATGTGTGCCTAATAACCCA
The DNA here is from genome assembly GCA_035084275.1 of Hydrolagus colliei. Classification (NCBI taxonomy): domain Eukaryota; kingdom Metazoa; phylum Chordata; class Chondrichthyes; order Chimaeriformes; family Chimaeridae; genus Hydrolagus; species Hydrolagus colliei. The sequence continues at coordinate 96,425,979 of CM068743.1, read as the reverse complement.
GCAAAAGCACCAGAAAGCAGTGAGGGGCAGAACTACACAGATCCTTCAGCAGCCAGCCAGCCAGCATCAGTTTTCCATCAGCTGAAAAAATCCCCCCCTCCCCCATTTCCCTGAGTCCTTTTCTTCTGGCCCAAATAATCAGTTATTCAACCAAACAACAGGTTGAATAGTCAACCTCAGTAAATTACTATTTGTGACAGCCCCAAGTTTGGCTAAGCAGCAGTGAACAACCGCATTGTGCATTTGCAATTGGGTTAGTCTGGAAGCGTAGCATTTATGGTGCTTACTTCACGCTCCTGTGGACATGGAATCTTTAGAAGACTAACAATCCAGTGCATCAACCATATGTGTAATGAGTTTTTTTTAATCAAGAAGAGTGTCTCACTTCAGGAAAAAATAAAGTGTTGATTTTACTCTCCTCTGAAGTCTATTGTCTGCTGGGTGGCCCTCACAGTGAGAAACCACAGCTGCACGTTCTCTCTGCTTGCTTTCAGGGGAGAGGGTTTGTGAGAGACAGGCTGCGGGAAAAACAGCACTCACCAGTATGTAAATAGGACAATATACTGTAATAAACTTGTATGCCACAAGCTTGATTGTGGAACTCGCTGCCTGAAGCAGTGGTTGATTAGATAGTATAGATGCATTGAAGAGGAAAGTAGATCTTCATATGATGAAGAGGGGAATACAACAACAACAAAACAAAATTACATTTGTATAGTCCCTTTCATATCAGGAGGACGTCCCAAAGCGCTGAAAAGAAGGGTATGGGAAGGAGTAATAAATGGGAGAAGACCTGTGTGGAATAGACTTTGGCATAGACTGGTTGGATTGAGTGGATTATTTTCATGCTATACATTCTTTGCAAATCTTTAATAACAGTGTATCAATAATATGATTCACTTAAGAATACGTCACTTGTTCATCTCTATGTATGGTATTCACACTAACAAAAATCATAGATTTAAATCTTTCAACTTCCCTCTCCCTTCCAACCCTCTCCCTACAGACCATACGTTACTCCCACAATGCACAGCAGGTTTGATCCTCAGGTTTCCAGCTGTTAATGCTGCCTTTGACAAAAGATCAGTGATCTTCTTACCAAGGGGCAAATATGTTATTTTTCATTTCATTTGGCATTAAGACTGTATTTTATGTGAATAAATCACAAGTATTATAAATGGATAAAGAGGAATTCTATGCAAATTGTGTTGCTGATTGCATTCAAGTGGATACCTGATAGTTTGTGACTTGTTTCAGTGCCAAGAGTGAACCTGAGCTGTAGGGGTTAACTAGGTTTGCTGCAAGTTTACTAGAACTCTTTCCTTTGTGTTAAGAAGTTATGTCAAACAGTTGAGTTCATACTCCAGGCTGACACTTCAATTCAACAGTGGTGAAGTGCTGCATTGTCACAATGTGACAGGGTTTTTCTTCAGATGGGACATGAAATAATAATAACATTTCTTGCATTTAAGATAGCACCTTATCACATATCCTAAAGCAATGTCTCAAGGCTTTTCTGTAAAGTGTTCTGACTATGTTCGTAGATAAATCAGTCATGATCATCATTGCATGTGGCTGTTAGATGAGAATACGGTAAGATTTGTTTTTGGTCAGCCGGGTACCTGATACGTGCAGAAACCCATCATCATTTTTATGAGTATTCAAACCAAACCGCGAGTTCCGCATAAAAATGCCACCTATACGTAGACATTTTCCTGTCTTCAATGGAATATTAATTTTCTCGGATGTATTAGCTAAATCTTAGCTAAGATTTCCATCAAGGATAAATATCTGCTAACAAAACACAAAACACTACAGATGCTGGGAATCTGAAACAAAAACAAAAGTTGCTGGGGAAACTCAGCAGGTCAGGCAGCATCCATGGAGAAAGGAAAAAGAGTCAACATTTCGGGTCCACATCCCTTCGTAGAACTGGGGCTTGTTTGGAGGGAGAGGTTTCTTAAGGACGTTAAAAGGGGAGAAGGAGGACATGGAAGACAAAGGAGACAAAGAAGACAAAAGAAAAGGTAAAAAAGAGTGTGTTGTTAACTGATGGGTTGAATATGTGTTAACGACTTCAGGGGGAGAAACAGAAGGGGGTGGGTTTAAACAAACTGGGGAGAAGAGGTGTTTAGTGGTGATAGATAAACAAAGCACCAGAGAGGCAAGGGGTGTCTGGAGTAATGGTTGTGATGGGGGGAGGGGGGGTTGGGGGGGTGAAACTCCTATGGCCTGAAATGGCTGAAATCAATGTTGAGGCCAGACGGCTGTAGTGTCCCCAGTAGATAGATGAGGTGCTGTTCCTCAAGGTTTTGCTGTAGGTTACTGGAACAGCGCAGGAGACCATGGATCGAAAGATCAGCCTCTGAATGTGAGCGCAAGTTGAAATGGAGGGAGACTGGAAGATCAGGGTTGACCTTCCATACAGAGCGAAGATGCTCTGCAAATCGGTCTCCCAATCTGCGCTTAGTCTCCTCAATGTAGAAGAGACCACACCGTGAGCAGCGGATGCAGTATACTACATTGGTGGTAGTACATGTGAACCGCTGTCTCACATGGAAGCTGTGTTTTGGCCCCTGGAGAGTGGTTTGGGTGGAGGTGAAAGGGCAGGTATTACATCTCCTACGCTGGCACGGGAAGGTGCCAGGGGAAGGAGAGCAGCTGGTGGTACTGAGAGCGGAGTGGACCAAAGAATCCAGGAGGGAACGGTCCCTTCGGAATGCGGAGAGGGGAGGGAAGGGAAATATATCCTTGTTTTTATCTGCTAATGTTCACTGTGATCTATGAAGCACCAATAGCTAAAATAGGTCACTATCCTCCTGTTACTTTTGAGATTTTCCACTGTAAACAAATAATTAAAAGATTATTGGATTCAATAGTTTATTGGAGGAGTTCACACAACTGGCCGGGCACAATTAATTCATACAACTGGCTGGGCCCCTGAGCTGGAGTGGAAGGGGAGTTGACCAAGCTGTATGGCCTCCGACTGAACCGGAGACACTTTCCTCCACCAACGAGACTTCTCCTCATTCACACCTGTGAATGTCCAGTCACCAGTGATCTCTCTGGAGAGCGAGGTGAGGGGGAAGGAGGAGAGGACCCAGTGACATTTGCTTTCTACTGGAGGAGGTGCTGATTTGGGACTGTGTGTTATCCAGACACAGGTTAATTTTTATACGAATGGTCACAGAATATTTTTCAATGAAACAAATTATTCAGATATCTGATATTCAATTAACCGATTACAGATACAAATGCTGAAATAATTTTTAATGATTTCTAAATTCTATTCAATAAACCAAACTATTCTAATATCCAATATTCAATTAAACAAATTTTACTATATCATTATTATTATAATACAACAAACTGGCTAAAGACAGGCTATATTAGGCAAAAGACCATATAAGGTTTCAGGCCATATTATTCAGTGTGGAAATTAATGAACCCGCTTGTGTACAATTGTGGAGTCCTGTAGCTCAGTTGTTGGAGCACTCGCCCTACAAGCGAAAGACCTGGGTTCAATTCCAGGCAGGGCAGGGTGCATGTTTCCTTATTCTACATGCCTGATAATAATCCTTCAAAAAAAATTGATAATTTCAACCTAAGATTGTTTGGGGGACACTGCTGTGCGCAATTAGCTACCCCGTTTCACCCACATATATACAGTCAAAACACTTTACAGTAGTGAAGTGCCTTGAGATGTCTATAAAACGTGAAAAACGCTATATCAAATGAAAGGCTAATTATTATTGTACTGTATTATTAATAATAATAATCCTTGCATTTGATTTAGCGCCTTATGTGGTGTACCATCCACATTTCCTAATTTTGTTCACTGTATTTTGGATCACGATTTCCTTATTTGTAGCATTGAATCACTTCAGGTTTGAGCAGGAATGCTTTGCAGCAATATCACTTCACCAGCAGTGCATGGCAGGGCTCCAGTACTGAGACATCCACGTAAGGTGTCTCTGCACAATCACAACTGAAGGAATCCATGTCCAGCCTTCTCTCTGCGGGTGAACACCTCCAATAAACTACGTGCTTCAGTAAAACTGAATTGCACCGTTTGTCTTTTGACCATATTTGTATGGTTTTGTTTTAAAATGAGAATATTTGTGAGGGTATGAAATAGTGTCAGCTTCATGTGCGTACAAAATGACAAGATTACTGCAATCACATACTTTTTTTTCAATTACATTTTAAAAAGAAGCACAAGTCACTGTTTCAGCCTGACCCTTCAACTTTTCATTGGTGTACCTCGTTGTTCAGACAAGACACAGATTAAACTAGTTAATGTGCTGAGCATTTCCCATTGTACAATTGTTAGAAGCCATTAGTATTTTACTCAGATGATGGGGAATTCTGAGGCAATTGAACACATAACTATATTTATGCTGAAGTTTGAATTATGCAGAATAGGCAAACCGTCCCCATCCACTCCACTAATAGTGTTTGCCTGTACTTTCGCCACATTGTCATCTTTTAAAGCCCTCCACAACCTCGCCCCACCCTACATCCATGACCTCCTTTCCCCTTACCAACCTGCCTGCTCCCTCCGGTCAGCAGACTCTGGCCTGCTCCACATCCCCCTGACCCACCCGCCCAACCATTGGCAGGCGAGCCTTCAGCCACTCTGCCCCCAACCTCTGGAACTCCATCCCGAAGTCCCTCCACCTCACTCCCTCCAGCTTCCTTCAAGTCTCGCCCCAAGACCTTCCTCTTCGATGGACCCACTCAAACATAGGCCCCAACTGTTCAGGTGGACATTAAAGATCCTATGACTGTTTGGAAAGATAAGGGAGTTTCTTTGGGTGTCCTAGCCCAGATCCCCACATAAAATTGGTAATTCACTTCATTGCAGCAAATTGGCTGCCAGGTTCACCCACAAAGCACATTGTCACTAAACAGTAAATCATGTGAAGTGCTTAGAGACGTGTCTCCTCCCCCCCCCCCCCCCCCCCCCTCCATGTTCAGGGTGCGGAACCATATGTAAAAATTATTAATATTTGTTACTATTTAATCTGCATCCAGCAGGTGTTTCAGTGTAATGTTATTAGATGTAATGTTATTAATGTTATCACTATTGTTACTTTGCCTAATCAGTGATTTAACTCAGGGGAGGCTTCTGAAGCATGAATTTCCTCTTTGGCTTAAGATTTGGTCTTAAAGCATAAGCGTTGTGCAGAATTCAGAACATTAGTCTTTATTTGAACAACTCATGTCCAAATTGAGACTGAATTTAGCTTCAACCTTACTTCTGAGGATATGAATTCAACCAATCTAGCAATATTATTAGATTCTTGTTTGCCTTATTTATCATTCAGTAACAATAGTGAATGCAGTGGGTGTAGCTGTAGCCAGTGCAGGGTTATAAATGTCAAAGGAATGGAAAAATTCCAATGGTTTTTACAGCCTCGCCCAGTATTGCACATTCATTAGGTCCAGTAAATGTCACTGTGAAACCCAGCTCTACATATTTTCATGACTTTGTCGTTTGTGTTTTGCTGATCATAAATCTTACTCCAGTGTTGACAGCATTGACTGGCAGAGTTGCAATGGTCATTCAAATCATGACAGACACATCAATGATCTCCAGGTTCTTGAATGTCTCCTTTGAACTTTGACTTTTGTTGAGAGCGACTAGTTATCTGACTAGTGTCAGAATTCCACTGATTCTGGTTAGATTTTGACATTTCACATTTGTTTACTCAGTCTAATATAGTCAATCCTTGGAACATTTCAGTAATTCTGCATTTCAGCATTTCTCTCGAGACTAAAAAGTTCTGGATTTATACCCCAGTGTTTGCCTTAAACTTTCACCTTTAAGGTGGATAGAATTAATTTTGCCCACAAAACATAGTCACTTAACTCTATGCATATTCTGTGAAACGCTTATAGATGCCTCAAAGACATGATAAAGCGTATATCAAATGTAAGGATTATTATTATAATAAGGTCCATAAGTTGAACACCATCTCTAAGCAACATATTCCGGGGAGGGGGAAAGAGAGAAGTAAACAAGGTCTCTCTGAGGCTGAACAGGCACCATGTGTGAAAATGTCAGTCAGATCCACAGTAATTCAAAGCACTATTAACTGTTGATACCAACAACAATAATTTGCAATCGAGTAGCGCCCTTCACACAAATAGCATCTAGGAACTCTTCACAGTGGTATTGTTTGACATTGAGCTGGAAGGGGAGGGATGGTCTCTGAATGCAAAGTTGAAGAGGAAAGTCGTTAGATGTGATTTAAAGATGGGCAAAGAGGAAGCAAGATGAGGGATTGAGGCAGGAGTTTCAGAGATTTGGAGCATAGTGGTTGAAAGATAGCATTGAAACCAACAACACAAACTTTTACGTGATTTTTCTCTAAGTAAGTATCAAAATTACTGACAGTTCCAAGACTGGTCTTAATACAGTATAGTATAGGCTTTTCTTCTTGAAGGATCTTTATAATACCTTGGCTAGTCAGAATTATAAAGTACTTTCCATTTGCTGACACTCAGTTTTATAGGGAAGTGTGGGCCTCATAATTACATCAATTTAACATCATGTAGATCATGATGAATGACATGAATGTGCAGCTTGAAAACCCACGGTTTGATGGTCATTCACCAGAGACTCCTTAGAGAAATTGGTTTACCTATTCATAAAATCATGGTAAACATTTAATACTCTATTACAACATAATAATATCTGTAGGTAAACCCACAGAGGCTGCAGACTTACAATTAAGTGAAGTTGACCCAGGTAAAGGCAAATTGAGAGAATATAAGGTATTTGTAAACAAATTGTCAAAGCTAAACAGGAAAATTAAGAGAATATGACTATAACTACGAGGATACAGAATTCAGGTCTTGTTGCCTCCACAAGTACACTATTCTGAGATGGACCGACTAAAAGACAAATATCAAAACCAAGTCACAATCTGTCAAACAGACGAGAAAGACGATTTTTCTGTAAGTAAAGTGCCTCATTTCATACTGAAACTAGAATTTAAATGGGAAGTGTATGCTAATATTGGAGCCTGATTTGGTTGGGTGCACTCATGCTTGGATATGTAGGATGTGGATTCAAGCCCCCCCAGTAAGGACTTTTGAGCTCACAGCTAGGATTTATAATCTAGTGGAATAATGGGGGGGAATTCTACATTACAGTACTTGGTGTAAACCCCCATTAAAGCGATCTATACTACAACTCCTGTACTCCCAACACACTTTGAAGTGCTCTAAGGTGTTTCAGCGTGATAGGCACTATATTAAACACAAGATGATTGTGTGCCAACCTGGCTCGGTTGGTAACATTCTTGCCTCTAATTCAGAAAAGTGTGGGTGCAAGCGCCATGCCAGGACCTGAAACTCATATAATTCATGCTGATCCTCCAATGCAGTTGCTGGGGTGTGTGCTCTGTCTGCCTCTTCAGTTGATGTTAAAGATCCCATGGCGCAATTTGAAAAGAGGAAGCAGTTTTTCCCAGTGTCCTGGCCAGCTATCCACAAAACAAAATAAGTCATTCACTTCATGGCTGTTTGTGAAACATTTGCTGTGCACAAATTGACTGTCATGAATACCCACAAAACGCACAGTCACACCATTTTGCAGTATATCATGTGAAGTGCTTTGAAATATCCTCCTGACATGAAATGCAAAATATTACAAAATGAAATGACTGTGGAATATGTTTCTGACAGATCACTTTAATGGGTGTTACATGAAGAGTAGACAAGATTGATTCAGTTGGTTCTATTGTTAAAATCTGAACCAGAACATTGTGGGTTTAAGTCGTGTGATGCCACTTGAGTCTAGGTGCAGTGCAGGGAGAGAGTTCTACTGCATTGTCGGAGATGCTGTCACTCAGATGAGACTATAAACTGAGATCCTGCCTGCTTGTCGGGTAGACAATAACGAATCCATAAGAATGAAAGAAAATGGTATTTCATGTAACTCTCTAGTCTCCAATTCTCCAGATTAATTCAGTCGATTATGCTATTTGTGAGTCTATGCTGATGTGTGGTTTGCTAAGAAAACAGTCACTGCCCAGGAGAGTAAATTCCTGTGAAATGCTTTTTGATCAAATAAAGTGCTATAAAAATAAAATCATTTTATTTAACAGATATAAGGTTAGTAACTTTATGAATTTTATTTAATACTGTATTTTGCTGAGAAAACACACCCAGTAAACCAACTAACAAATAGTTCCATGAAAGAAGTATCATAGACAATATTTTCAATGAAAAAACTGGAATAGATACCTAAAACCTAGTCTGACATATGAATTTATGAATTGACTGATAATGTTAGGCTAAATGCAATGGTGAATCTACATTGATAGATATAAATATAAGATTGGCTATTAATAATTTTCTTTAGGTACTTGTGTTAAAATGTTCCAATTAAGAAAATCAGTGTGGGAGAATATAAACAGTGACATTGCCATAATGGTTTTCCTTCCTGGCAGACCTGCAGGTTAAGAGATAAAATGGCATAAAAATTAACTTTCAGTGAATTCAGCAGAGTTGTTAAAGCAAGCAACAATAGGAAGGTCTACAGAAATCTCTCAGTTGTGATCCCAAGAGCTCAAGTTCATACCATGTAAATAAACTTTTTCTGACCTCTGTTCTTAAAACAAAACTAATAATAACCTCAAAAACTAAAAAAAAGTGGGATTATTGGCATGCTAACAGTCAAACTGAAATTATGTTCTGTCAGATAAATCTGCCTTATCCGATAAAAACAATATTAAAGTAGAAACTGTTGCCTTGGTATGTGTATATGCATAAGCGTCTCTGCTGGATTTACAGTAAGTAAGTGAGCTCAGTAAAGCAAGTCTAAACTCAGCAAATTCATCTGTTGCCAATATTACACAGTAACACAAGTTTAGCAGTGACAAAAGATCGTAATACCATTGATTTTATCAGGACCTCCCACATATTAGTTTTTATCGGCATTTATTTTGTTAAAAACTAAATCTGTGATTGTGTTGTCACTTGCAACAGTGTGTTGAACATCGGCTCCCTATCCCAGAGAGGATTGACTTCAAGATCCTCTCCCTTGTCTTCAAATCCTTCTACTCCTCTTCATCCCCCTACCCCTCTGACCTCCTCTCTCCTCAAACCAGCTCCTGTTGCCTTCGCTCCACTGGGTCTGGCCTCCTCCATGTCCCCCGAATCCTCCCTTCCACCCTCGGCGGCCGTGCCTTCAGCCACTATGCCCCAAGGCTCTGGAATTCCCTTACTCACTACTTTCACCTCGCCCCCTCTTTTCTCAGCTTCAGGTCCCAGTTGAAGACCTTTCTCTTCGACCGCGCTTTTGGTCACCTTTCTACTTCTGCCCCTGGCTCTGTCCTGGGATCCGCTATTGTGAAGCTCTCTGAGACGCAATCCGGCGCGGAGGGCGCTTTGTAAATCAAAGTTGTTGTTGTTTGTTGTTGTTGTTGAATTATCCCCCTTTGATTTAGAAATGAGGGGGCAGGAAATAGCACTGTCATCTCTGGTATGTACAGCTTCAATGCACTGTTAACTATCACTTGCTGAACTAGACTTGCTGGAGTATGTATCTCAGAAATATAAAACTGCTGGTTGCTTGGTGCAATTTTTCCCTGTAGGAAGGATGTCAAGGCATTGGAGAGGGTGCAAAGGAAATTTACCAAGATGGTACTGGGAATGAGGACAGGTTTGTACGGCTATTGGGAGAGAGCAGGGCTGGCGATGGGAGTGGGATTGATTTGGACAGTTCTTTTAAAAGAGCTGCACAGACACGATGGGCCGACTGATATCCTTCTAGGCTGTATAATTCTATGATTTTATGATTTAGGTTCTTCAAGAAAATACCAGATGTAATACTGCGAGGCATGTGTTCTTCTGCAGTTAACCCAGTAGCACACTAATACTAGAAATCTTAGATAAGCCTCATGTAAAGTAATCCACAAAGGTTTAGAAATTGTAATATGCATGCAGGCTGATGACATCCTAAGAAAATGATGATTTCACCATTTATATTTACCATAAATTGCCCAACTTTGGGAATTCAGATCAAGTGCTGATGTACCTGAGCTTTGTGTAAAGTGTCCACACCTTAATTTGACATTTATAATCATTCACGTTTGTTTGAAAGAGAAATAACAACAATTAATTAATAGAATACATACAACGGTGCTACCCAGAGATTGTGGGATTATTTACCTATAAATATGCAGTCATTATTTTTAAAAAGGTAAAATATTGCTACTTCTGTAAAATAAATGTAGATAGTGGACATTTTGACCAGCAGATTATACAATTCGTCATTTCAGTTTATTGTTGTCTGTAGGACGATTTCTGGCTGCTTTTTCACCTGTGAAATACAGTTACTACACTTCACAGGAAAATCTTGAGACATACTCTGGAGGTGAAAGGTGCTATATCCCATATATATATACTACAATTCTGAAAGAATGCTAAACAGTGATATGAACAAGTTTCACCCACAATGTTGGGACAGGGAAAGGGTGAATGGAATATAATGAGTTTTGTTTAACTGAGAATAAATTATAGGGAAAAAATAGTGAAAAGGTTATAATTGAATGTAGCAGCATTTGAGGTACAAGCATGAAAACATGACAAATTAACACATGAGTTGCCTCACTTCAATCAAAATCTTTAAATCAAAAAGTTTTTTGTTGTTTGGATTATTATAGGGGATTGAAAGTTATTCCAAAAAAAACAGAATCTAACTCAAATCTACAAACAAAAGTGTAATGGGAATGGCAGGTCTCAGGTCTTTCATAAAATAATTATGGAATGTGAGAAACGTTGAAGAAACTTGAACAGCACAGTCAGCCATACAACTTGCAGGGAAACAATGACAAAGATTATTTTAGGTACCTTTCCAGAAGGAGGGGTACACCACAGAAGAATCACACCTTAACTGTGCTGGGGAAGACATAAGTGTTATGGTAAGTAGAATAAATAGTATGACTACTACTACTAATAATAATAATAATAGTTGTACAATAAACACAATGAGTGACTGACTCCCAACCTGTCTCGGCAACAATTTGCAATATTTTTAAATTGAACTGCATAACATACTGCACATGCAATTTTTCCACCCATCATTGCAGGACAAAGAAACTGACAATAGTGGCTGACCGGAAAAGATTGCCCATCGGAAACCTTTTGTTGGTCTGATTGTTGAAGCCTTTTGTCAGTGTGGTTTCTGCTGCTAAATTACTCAGTGTTTTAATGGAAAATGAAAATGAAAATTATGTAGTGCAGGCATATGTTACACATGTTATAGGCGGTGCAGTAATGAACCTTATTGACCCGGCAGGAATCTGAAGCGCACACCGCTGGTGGCCTAGTGTAATTGACAATCACGGTTGACAAACAATGTCTGCGTGCTGAATAATCTGGCTGAAAGTCTGCTTACACCAGGTTGCTACGGTTTGCAATGCATGGCAAACTTACAGATGGACATTAGAAACTCTGAAATATTTGCCAGGCACGGTATGAATAAAACATTGGCATGTCCATATCGCAAAGTTATAACATGAAAGTGTACCTAAGAGGTTTGGAAGCTGCGAGGACTATTGTGTGACATACTGAGTGCTTTGCAGTTGTAGAACTTGGGAGTTGAATACAGCAGTTGTAACACACCACTAACTGTACTTATTGGGGGGTAAATTGAAAGAAATTTATAAAGCTGCATCACAATTAAAGCGACAGCACATAGCTACAAGGACTATCTATATTTATAAATTATTAAGTTTAAAATCTGTTTAGCATTATTATCACGACTACTAAATATATCGGTTTTCTTAGAAATTAACATATGTTTGTATTCAGGTGGTGGGCCGTGGCTGTTGATTTCAGCAATGCCCTCTCTTCATAATCTCTAATTAAAGCAAACACAAAACAATGGGCGAAAAATCCAATGGTTCTTAACAGACTTCATGCATTAATGCACCAATGGGTCTGTAATTCCACTTAGGCTTAGTCTGTGAAGACAGTTTTGTCTTACATTTTAAGACTATGCAGAATTGAGAACAATTCTCAAATCAAGTGAGAAGGTCGGGACTTGAGTGTAGGTCAAACCATATACTCCAGTACAATGCAGGGAGAATGCTGCATTGTTGGAATTGCCATCCTTTGAATTAGATATTAATAACAATAACTTGGATTTTTATAATGCCCTTCACACAGGGGAGCGTCCTGGAGTACTTGACAGTTGGTGGAGTCTGACACAGAGCCAGGAAGAGAGGTAGGAGGAGGTGACTGTAAACACAATCAAAACGGAACGTCTTTTGGTGGGATCTGAAATTAGGGAGGGAGGGGGCAAAGCAGAGGGATTGAGGGAGGGTGTTCCAGAGTTTTGGGGTGTAGTGGCTGAAGGCACGGCCACTGATGGTGGAGTGGAGGGGACGAGGGACAAACAGGTTTTAAACCAAAGTCTGGTCTGTCGGTTCAGATGGACATTGAAGATTCCCAATGACACCACTCGAGAGAGAAGGGAGCTTCTCTCATTGTTCTGGGTAACAATCCGCCACAAAAATTTATCATTCCCTTCATGTTTATTTGTGGGACCTTGCTGTGTGCAAATTGGTCTGCTGGCAAAACACAGTCACCAAATTTGACAACTATTATGATGTGCTTTGATATGTTTCCCATCAGACATGCTATATCAAATGCGAGGATCGTTATTGAATTGAAGCTAAAGGGGAAGTATAAATCAGGTTTAGGGGCATTGATTTGATTCTGAGCTGCTCCCGGAACAAAGATAGTTTACAGGCTGTAAAGCTTACCGTGGGTAAGAGCCATGAATCCACCAAGCAGCTATAATGCACGCTTTCTTGGAACCCTCCTTTTTACGGCTTCACAAGTGTTTTTTAGTTGCTGCAGGATAATTCATTAAGGTGGATGTAGTTCACTACAGCTAGGTCTTGTTCTCTCGCCATCCATATATCTTTCAGCTTGCTCAGTGCATATCAGAACACTTAAGCACATAATAAATCTGTTCTTGCAGAGTACCTATGTGTTGTATACAGGCCACTTGGTTTACATCCAGCATATGACTAGGATCACCATTCGATTCGAGGGTTGAAATAAACTTATTTTGTTGCATTGATAATCATCTAGGGAAATCTTTGAAATCGGGTACAAATCAGGTGATTTAAATGGGAAATATTAGGAAACTATATGTCTTTAATCTGAGTTAAGTATGTGTCTTCTACTGTGTTTCAAAAACCAAATATTAATTATATTTTAGACCTTCTGTTACAAATTACAACCTTACATGTTCTGAATTGCTAATTATGCAGCATAGTGCTTGTCTATCTTGTCTATCTTGGTATTTTTGATCTTCAGAGAACAGAGACTCGAACAGTCTAGTATCAGGGAATAATCCCAATGTTATCATCAGGACCAGTTTCATCATACTGCAGTTTGGTTGCCACTTTCAAATGATGGAAAGATTGGGATAGGCTTCTGTTGGTGGTGGGATGGGAGTGAACCTGAGAGGAGGATAACGAAGAATTCATTGCTGGCAGTAGGGGGAGCGAGACTTACAATGTTATAGCTAGACTATTCACGGGAGAAATGTTAAGTCAGGCATTGGCCTGGCCACACAACACAATAAGCATCCATAAATCCCACAGTACAGGAATACGTGGTTTACACCCACCTGAGTGGCTAAATGAATAGAAAACAGGTGACTATTCCAAGCAGATTTAAATGGCGAGGGAGTAAACTTGAAAAAAGGAGTTTGTGGGCAAAGAGCCATGGATCCCAACCACATGTGTTTTAGGGGAAGAATAATTCATGGAAATTAGAAATGGGAAACACTTTCAATGATTGCAGGTTGCAGCCTGGGTGTTGGGATGGCATGGGGCACCAGTCTGTGCTGCCGACGTTACTTACACAAGAGCTTTGCCCTGATTTCAATCAGCACCAATGGGGACAAAGGCTTCTCACACTTGAGAGCTTTTCAGTCGATCACCGTTAACTCACAAGGAACAGAGATATATGAGTGCAATAATGTATTGAGGAGGGGAATGCTAATTGGAACAGTTCCAATCAAGAGGAAAACATTTTGCTAGTAACTTAGAGCTAGCCCCATAACCCTCTTTAAGAGATCAGAGTTAGAAATGGTCAGGACTGTGAAACTGATCAGATGTGAGCTCAGACCACTGGCTAACTTGTTTTGCAGCCAGAACAAGACCCGGGGATTTACATTTAGAACATTTAGAGAGATTCCTCACAAGCTACAGATTGAAGATCCGAGGCGCTGGTCTAGAACAGGCAGCCACATTTCCGTGACCATCTGACACCTTAGATTTAGAAAAATAATACTTTGCCTACAGCATACGTTTCGTGCTTAAACCGGTGGGTAAAAATATTCCTGGGAGATTTCCTGGCTTCAGTCATTGACCTCCCCCTCCCCCCACCACCCCACACACATCCACGACCCCCACCCCCCCTTCCCTTACACACACTAACACACACACACACCATGTCACTGTCATTAAATTGGTGAGTTTTGTTTAACAAAATCAGATTGTTCCATTTGTTAGATGTATACACAGTAGACAGATAACCACCTTTTTGGGAAAAGAACATAATGTTGGTCGATTACTAATCTGGACAGACTCTTTTGTCTGTTTCACATGGTCACGGTTCCCGAGATCCTGTAATGTTATGACATTTGCAGACCGGCTTGAGATAGTGTTTAGCAGACATCTTTTGTAGGGCTTTTTTTTTAACACACGCCACTATGGACCTCCTGTAGGAGTCACAACCCCAGGAAGCTATTAATCCAACTAGCCAGAAAAGCACATATTTTGTGGGAGGAAGAATAGGCTCCCATTTGGCTTGGGCTTGAGATTTCTGGATCAATAAGGATCTTGCTGCATTCACTCTTTTTATCTGGGGATTCATGACAAAGCTGAGAATGACATTTGTTGGTGTGGGGTAATGAATTGAATGCAAAGATGCCTCATGCCACATTGATATGCAGAACCCATACAGTTATGCAAATATGGATTAATTCATAAAGTTAATCGATGCAGATAGATCGAATATTATCAAAATCCTAGGGTTGTCATATTTGCCAGTGCAGTAGAGGTCTGAACGCCTTTAAAAAGTTTCCTGATTTTCTGAAGCCATCATCATCTATATATTTTAGTCCCCCTCAATCCCCCTTGGGCTCCCTCAATGCCCAAGTGCAAAACCTGAATGTTAGTTATGTCATTAGGTGACATGGAGGGACAAGTATATGATACAAGCAAATCGATGACTTTGAATGGGTTGGCATTGCAAAGCAAGACCTTAAAAGCAATGGATTGTCACGTTGATATTTCAGCGCCCCAGGATTTATATTGTGTTTAATCCAGCCCAGAGTACGTACACAATGTATCAGAGCCACATTTTGACTCTATTTAGAATCCATTAAAAATTCAATCCGGCCTACAATACATTGAAATGAGTGTATCAGTCGGATAATAACTTCTATGTTTTAATGCCGCAATAGTGTTAAGTGTGACACAGCCCAGGCAAATCCATTCCAGCACTGTTGCTTCCACAATGTGTGTCATCTGATGCAATTGAAAGGAGAGAAAGTCTTAATAACAAAATGTCATTGTTGCCAAGACATTAACAAGACAATCTGGTAATTTTCAACTATCGTAATATCAGCTGAATAATCATTTCTTTGTTTCAATGCATCAACAGTATTAATGGAAAAGAATGGCATTTAATTCACACAGCAGCCAGTCCAGTGCTGATTAGACTATGTGTGTCATCCGATGCAACTGCACAGGCAATAAAACGTTAGGAAAGTTTGTGCCATCATCTGAAGATTGTATTGTTCATCCACCTTCATAAATCCGTGCATGTGAGAGATGAGGAGAGAGAGAGGGAGAGGGGGGGAGAGAGAGAGAGAGAAAAATATTTAGTGAGGACAGACTCTTTTTTTCTGTGAAGAGATCCATTCACCCAGAGAGAGAAGCGTGGTCACAGAATTAGCAGTTTCAGCTCAGCAGAAGTCGCTAGGCTGTGAAGGAAAGAGAAATTGACTAATTAGCAATGCGCACTAAAACTTGACGGTTCTTTATAAAGGGGACTGCTTTCCTAAGATGTTTGACTGCGCAGTCATTTACGCACGACAATTTTACAATAGCCTTGAGCCATAATTTTAAAACTCTCTCCAGCATCCAACCCCTCCATGGTCACTCTCCACTGGCGATGCGTGACCGTTTCTCTCCCCAACCGTGCTTTTCCTATTACTCTTGTTACGACTCACTGACTCCCAGGCCCAAGGATAATGATGTGTTGTTTCTTGGTAGCATAATTTGTCACACGTACATTTTTTTTTGCGAAAGCTGCTCTCAGACTTCTTGCTGTTGCTAATTCTGGAGACAGTATATCAAATGATGAACGACAAAAAAATCTCGCAAGCGTAACTGCTGAAGTTGCACGCGTGGAGCTTGATCGGCTACGGATTTTTTTTCTGGGGGGATCGAAGCAAAAAGAGAGAGAGAGAGAGAGAGAGAGAAAATTATATATATATAGATATATATATATATATACACACAAAAAAGTGGGGCTTCTGATTTAAGTGGACTCGACTTTTTCAAGCCAGTGTACACAGGTAAGTTTGGCCTCCCTGTCTGGGTGGGTGATGAGTGGGGAGATGAGGCTATGACAGGTAGCTTTGGTGAATAAACAGCAATGCGAGGGATTATAGACTCGGGAGCTGATCAGACAGGCGGGAGCTGCTGCCCGGGTTTGAGACGAGAGCCGGGAATGAACGTAGCATTTAAAAAAAAACAAGAGAGAGAGAAAAAAAGAAACACTATGGAGCTCGATAACATTACTTGTAAAGCGCTGCGACTGAAAAGAAATTTAGTTCCAAGTTTAATTCTGTTACAGATTCCGATCTGACCCTTGACGTTTTGTTAATAACACTCACGTTTTTTTTTTGCTGTGTCTGGCTCCTTTTTGTTTTGTATCGTATTGAGTGATGGTATAAATATATTTATATATAGATAGAGAGAGAGAGAGAGATTGTTTTGTCGGTCGGTCGTGGGGGGAGAGAGAGAGAGAGAAAGAAAGAAAGAAAGAAAGAAAGAAAGAAAGAAAGAGAGAGAGGGAGAGAGAGGGGGGAGGAAAGAAAAAATACATAATTAAGGAACAGGAAACTTTGGCTGTCTGATTTGCGTGGGGTTTTAGAGCGAAAAATAATTTAGAATAATAATAATAATAATATTATCAAAGGACCGAATGCAGAGCGACTGATCCACGGGGGCTTTCTGTACAGATTACATGCTACTGTACAGGGGGAGAAATCTCAAGGGGTGATTTACACGGTGCTGGGTTAGTGGCAATGTGGAGATTACAGACTAAACAAATAAACAGGGCTCCCTCCCCACAACACTGGGAGGTTTCGCGCTCAGAGGATCGATCCTGTGTAGCCATAATAAAACAATCAGATTTTACTGTGTATATATTTTTAATGGACTGCGGGTTGGAAAAAACAATCTCCTTTGACTCACATGGAAATATTTTGTCGTGGGAGAGAGAGGGGTGGTGTGGAGGGGGTGGTGTGGAGGGGTGTAGATGTAGAGAGAGAGAGAGAGAGGGAAGGAAGGAGGGAAAGAGGAAAGGAAGGAGAGAGAGAGAGGGAGGGAAGGAAGAAGGGAAAGAGGAAAGGAAGGAAAGGAAGGAGAGGGAGAGAGGGAGAAGGGGGGGAAAGGTGGGGGGTAAAAAGGGATTGACTGTGAATCTGACCGTGTGTGAAATGTGTGCCTTTTTTAGGTGCTGTCAAAAGTTAGGTACCATGTCAAGATCTGGTGACAGGACATCCACCTTCGACCCTACACACAGCGATAACCTCCTCCACGGCCTGAACCTGCTGTGGAGAAAGCAGCTTTGCTGTGATGTGACTCTGACAGCCCAGGGACAGCAGTTTCACTGCCACAGGGCAGTGCTGGCTTCCTGCTCGCAGTATTTCAGGTCCATCTTCTCCAACAACCAGTGCAAGGACAGCAGCACCAAAGAGTCAGGCAGTCGGACCCCCTCGTCCCCGGCTGAGGATCTGTCCAGGTCCATCAACAACATCGTGCTGCAGGGCTGCTCGGCTCCCGGGCTGTGCCTGGTGCTGGAGTACATCTACACCGCCAACATGACCCTCTCTCTGGACACTGTGGAGGACGTGCTGTCGGCCAGCAAGATCCTCCACATCCCCCCGGTCACCAAGCTGTGCGTCCAGTTCCTCAACGATCAGATCTCCATGCAGAACTACAAGCAGATCTGCCAGATCGCGGCCATCCACGGGCTGGACGAGACCAAGAAGCTGGCCAACAAGTACTTCGTGGAGGACATCCTGCTGCTCAATTTCGAAGAGGTTTGCGCCATAATGGACTCGATGCCGCCACCTGTGGAGTCGGAGCTGGCTCTGTTTCAGATGTCCGTGCTGTGGATCGAGCACGACCGGGACCCCCGCTTGCATCACGCCCCCGACCTGATGAAGCGCCTCCGCTTCGCCCTGATCCCCGCGGCCGAGCTGGTGGAGAGGGTGCAGACCGTGGAATTTATGCGGACTGACCCCGTCTGCCAGAAGCTGCTGCTGGATGCCATGAACTACCACCTCATGCCCTTCAGGCAACACTGCAGGCAAAGCCTGGCCAGCAGGTGAGTCCGCAAGCCAGAGGCTCTCACTTATTTATTGACTGGGGTGGGGAGAGAGAGAGAGGGAGAGAGGTGGCAGGGGGGTGGGGAGAGTAGGAATAACACAGCTTCAGTACTTAAAGATGGGAGTCTCTGTGTGTGTGTGTGTGTGAGAGAGAGTGAGTGTTGGGGGCCAATGTATAATGTTATTTTGCTTGCCCTGATTTGGGGGGAGGGAATTTTGATCCCCAGTGATTTAGTGTACCCGAGGGACAGGTACACTAGCACTACCATCGACACTTTGGAAACAAAACGAGACACGCAACTTTATGTTGGGAGTTCAGATTATTGCAAAAGTTGACTTGGAAAGAACATTAGCCAATGAACTCTTCTCTTTCTTCCCTTTGCCTGATGTAAAAACAAAGCCAGACGACCTGATAATAATCTTCAGGCTGGAGATAAGATCAGGATCCCAACATCCCCAAATCCCCATCACCATTTCTAAAATATATATATATTGATCGTGTAGTCAGTCACACTGCAAAACACAGCGTCTAGATGCTTGCCTTACCTTTCCTCCCTTTCTGTGGTCCCATCATGTATTGTTTACCTGCTGCTCGTACAGATAAAAAGGCCTCTATCAATAACTTTTATAGTTATTGCCCGTTTTCAGTGATCAACTTTTTATACGTGTTCAGAACAGCTCCAAGTAATGTGGTTCCAAGATCCAATGACATTCGCTGGAGATCTTTTCCCATCCTGTCATGTAAATGAGCCATACGAAAACGAATGGGGAGTACTGGGCAACAAATGGGAACATAGGAAATGCTAGACAGAAACAAAGATAAGGTCCATCCAATTCCCCTTCCTGGCTGTGCTCGCACAAGTCATGTCCCAAACTACTCATATACTGTACAATCTATAAGTCTATATTCTACGTTCTATATAGGGCAAAATCAAGCAAGCGATGAATTTGACCCAAATAGTAAACTTCAGTTATGTGCCTCAACTAGTTTGTTTCTGGCATTAGATTGCGGCAGTGTTTTATGTTTGTCCATTTTCTGTTGTTTTCTGAGGCTCTTGCAGCTTCATTGTAAAACTACAACAACATTGCTGGGCTTTGTACAATGCCTGACAATTTTATGGTAAAACACTTTTTAAGACAAACCTACACATTGGGACTTGAGCTCACAGTGTAGGTTGACATTATTGGAAGAGTCTTTAAATGTTCAATCGAGTTCCTGTCTGTCTGTTCAGGTGGACTTTAAAGATCCCACGACACTATTCCAAAAGAGGGGATTTCGCCTGCCCAACAACCCTCCAAAAAAATTAATTATGTGCTTGGGACGTCCTCCTGACACGAAAGGCGCTCTATAAATGTAATTTCATTGTTATTATTCATCTCATAATTGTTTGTGGGACCTTGGTACTAGTGCCAATGGCTACCACATGCGGTTACAAACTCAATCAGTACACTTGGCAGCAATCATATGTGTGGCACTTTGAGGCATTTTCACATGTCTATAAAAAATATAACTTCCACTGTTCGATTCCTGGGCGGGGCGAAACCGCAGGCAAGATTTCTTACTCCACATACCTCTGTTTACCGAGCAGTAAAAGGGAAGTCAGTTATTAGTTGATTGCTTTCTGAGGACAGTAATCCCTCCCAAACATTGGCCGTTCAATCCACAACTGTTTGTGTGCATAATTGGCTGCCATATTCTTCCCAGAAAATATCCAGTCAATTTACTTTACAATATAGTCTGGGAAAGTGCTTTGAGGCGTTTCCATGACGTGATAACGTGCTGTATCAAATGCAAGGATTATTATTGCTAATGGAACAACATAGGAGCTGAAGGCAGATTGTGCCACGTGACCTTTGTAACTCTGACTTGTAGTGTAGTGCTTGCACTGCAAAGTGCACCCAGCAGAATAACTTAAAGATCATTTGAAAAATATTGAAAATAAGTCATATTGAGTGAAGTGAAGAGTAACGAATGTCAGACAGAGAGATAGATACTCAAACACCAATCTTTTTCTCCATTTAATCCGATGTTCAGAAATGCTTGAGCGTTGATCTCAAATATATATATACACATTTATTTCATAGAATATACTGTATGTATATATTAAAGTAGTACTGTATTTGGCAATTTGGCTGCTGAATTTCGGCCTTCCTGCTCTCCTTCCCCCTATCCCGACCCCTCTCCCCTTGCCATCTTTCCCTCCCTTTTCCCCTAATCCCACTTCCTTGACTGTTTGTGGGACACTGCTGTGCGCAATTTGGCTGCTTCATTTCCCCCACAAAATATACAGTCAATTTTCCTACTCTTCTTCATCCTGCCCTGACCCCTCCCCACCCCCTGCTCTTGTCTCTACCTAACTGTACAGCGCCTTGGGACGTCTTCTTGATGTGAAAGGCACTATATAAATGTAAGTTTTGATTGATAGTATGTGAAAATCTGATATATTGTATTTATATATATACGAGACCAATGGAATTATTTGACTATGAGACTCAGGCAGTTCTTATAACCTGTATTTATCTACTCGTACTCATATCAGAAAACTGCGGTAATGAGAATCACCAGGATATCAATAATTAAAAGGATTGTGCGGGTGATGGGGACTGAAAAGAGAAGAGTATGTCTGAAAGTGGATTTACCCGATAACTCAAGAGTGACATAGTGTTGGCTTGAAAGTAACCTTCATATTTCAAACAGACACACACGCCCGCACACCGTATTCTATTCACTGACTTTCTTTATGTTTGAAAATAATTGTGCCCGGCACTGTGAAAATAGGAAAAATATTTTAAGTTTTGACACCAATGTGTGTCAGTAACTATTAGGTCATGGTGAAATCAATATAAAATATTGGTAAATACAGTGCAGTCTGGGAACCCCAGAATCAAAACCTTTCATTCTCCATCACAATGCTGCGTCTGGTTCTGCAGTGACAAATCTTCACCCCAGTAAGTATTAGTAAATCAGGTTGATGTTTACATATTTTAAAATCATTAAATGGGATGCAATGGAAATAATGATTCTGAAAGCCCTGTCTATCCAATACTGCATATTGGTTTTACCATTCATGTGGTTAGATTTTACATTGTTTTGACAGAAATTGCATTGCAAAAATACAGCGTATTGGAGCACAAAAATGCTGTGTCATCATGGGGTGTTGCTGTGGAAGTTTGAAACTTGGACCTTTCACTTGCTGTGTCACTGCTGGTTTCCCAGAGGGAAAAGTCACCCAAGCCATCCGCTGGCAACCTCCAGTGGCTAGTTTCAGAATTGCAGTGACATATAACTGGGAGCATGTTGCCCTTGTAGTGTTAGCCAAGGATAGGTGCACAGATAGATAGGCCTGGAGAATGATGATTGACAGATAGGCCAATGATGATGATGATGATGGGGAATTGTATAATCTTAAACTTAATGAAAAAGAGATCTATTAGGGAAAATCGTTGCAGTCACCCGCCCTCTACCACATAAACTTACATCTTCTCATTCATTGGGATTGCGAGATTTAGTGTGCATTATTAATGTTGGTAATGTACAGTGGGCACTCATGATTCAGTTCAAATCATCTTTTTAATTGGAATCAACTTTTTTAAAGCAAAAGTGAATTGAGTTCTTCCATTTGAATTTAAAAATTGCAACATCTGCTAGCATCTGAAAACTGTATTTAGAAAAATATATATTTTACAGCATAATATTCTGTTTTAGTGGACATAGTTCATTCAATGTTATCACCGCTCAACAGTTTTAACCTTTAGCATTAGAACAGAAAAGTTACCTATGTTCTTTGTTCATTCCAATGAGTAGGGTGTGTCCTCAGTCAGAGGCCAAGGCTCTAGCCATCTGGGCATTATCCCAGTTCTTGGTCAGTAACCACAACAATAATCAACTTCCTTTCTTCCTACCTTAAGGCAGTGCAGTCATGGTATGTTGGTCAAAGATGAAAATGTCTAGATGTGCAGTGAACAGAGAATGAGCCCATTCAGTTTATGAACTGAACACTGTTGATATTATTTCTTCTCCCACAAAATACACACAGTCACATCACTTTACAGTATATCATTTGAAGCACTTTGAGATGCCTCAATGATGTGAATATGTCAAACACTATGTCAAAAAGGATTTTCATTATTATTATTTCTTACTTGGTGTCGTGTAGCTCAGTGATTAGAGCACTCGCCTCATAAGCAAGAGACCCGGGTTCGATTTGCGACAGTGAAAACCATGGGCAAGTTTCCTTACTCCACACACCAGATAATAGTTACTCCCAAACAAAATTGGGTCACCCAAACCATGACTATTTCTGGGATGTTGCTGTATGCAATAGGCTGCAGCATTTCATCCACAAATACCTGTATATTCAATTCACTTACAGTATATTCTGTGAAGCGTTTTGAGATGTCTAGAAGACGTGAAAAGCGCTATATTAAATGCAAGGATTATTGTTTATTATTACCTATCAATATGTTTTAGCTGAAAGGAACTTGATTTCCATGTCCATTTGCTATTCATGTTGGTCAAAGATTAATCACAAAATGGATCGACTTCAAGATCTTCACACGTCACCAAATCCCTTTTTGCCCTTCCATCTCCATATCTTTCCAGCCTGCTTACTCCCCACTCCACTGCATTCTGACTCCGCTCAGCTGGCTGGCCTCCTGCTTGTGTCTCATGCTCTCCGTTCCACCATTAGTGGCTGTGCTGTCAGCCACTACATCCCAAAACTTTGGAACTCTCTCCCTCAATTGCTTCACCTTGCCCTTCTCCACATCCATTTTCATGACTGAAGGTCTTCTTTTTTGACCTAAATCACCTTGCCCAGCTGGGCATCAGGCTCTTCCACTGTAAGGCACCTGGAGATGCTGCCTGTAAGTGCATATGTAAGTGCAAGTATCTCAGATTCTAGAAACACGATGAAATCTTATAGCATTTGAATAGAAAGGATTAAATGGATCTTAAAATCTCTGCGAGCACACTGCCGCTGTTTTGAAAATGCAACCCAACATTCAGAGACTGACTGCTCTGAGACTTGCTCCTTTTTTTTAAAAAAAAGGAACAATTGACTTATACACCTGCTCTGGGTTGAAATGAGTCCTGCTTCAAATTGTTCCAGCAATTCGGATACTCTTAAACATGGCCACGTGTTAGAGACTAGGCTGACCAATAAAAAGGGTTGATCTGAAAAACATTTTTAAGTTAATTACATCTCATGGTTAAGTGCCTCCTTAAGGTAATGGATTTGGGAATAATATCTTTGGGGTGTAACTTCCCACCTCTGCAGGCCTAGAAAAAGTCCAGAGAAGGGATGATGAAGAAGGGGAAAGTCACTGGTTTGCTTTGGATCAGCATCTACTCTGATGCACAACTAGATGGTTAAGCTTTCTATGTCAATACAATAATATGCAATTTACATTTACCTTTATATTTAAATTTACCTTTATGTCGGAGAATGTCTCAAAGTGCTTGACAATGCCAGCTGGGTATCTGATCCAGGGTAGGAGCTGGAAAGATTATCAAAAGCATAGTCAAGGAATGTGAAAATGACAGTGGAGGAAAGACAAGGAGCAAACTGAAATGCTGCCAATCAGGGCAATAGTAACTGAGTTTATCTTCATTGCTCTACTCTCCAGAGGCTTAGTTTTGCCTCAATAATCAATGCCCACAGAACAATTGCAAGATTGAAAAATATTTGAAACAAGGCAAATCTCCTTCAATATGCAGCATAAAGTTATTAATAGCAGGGTAATGGCAGACAAATGCCATGCTGGGAGGGGCAGTGTGTTGAAACTCTAATTGGCTGTATCAGTTTCAGACACAAGTTGCAACTCTTGTCCATGCAGAAAGCATTATAAGGGGGAAGACGGCATCTATCCACTCTTTTCTTTTCCCCCTTTGACTTTACTGTGCTGTGTAGCTCACATCCCTCCTGCCCCACGACATGACAGAAATTTAAACATTACTTTCCCAATCATATCCCAATTTCCCTGGTAAAAACAACAGTGTTTTAATGAACTGTTATGTTTGCGACTGATGACACAAGAGGGTTCGATAAGGAATATTGCAATTTTAATCCTGATTGTAAAAACAGGGAAGGAAAGAACTTGCATCTATATTGTTGCAAAGCATTTAGTGATAACAAAAAATCAATGCCAACATTGCTTGCACTGACCCACTGACACTGTTGGTGATAAACCTGCCACCAAAATGCCAAAAGGGACAACATGACTCTTTCAGTTCATCCGCTGTGAAGCAGAGCTCCTTAACACTGAGTTGGCAGAAATCTGTGGGGAATTCATCTTCATGTAAGCTGATAAAAGTATTTGTCTGAACAAAACTATCAGCATTGAGTCAATGTTGAGTGCTTTGTTGCGAAGCGTGTCAGATTGGCAACATCTAGTGTACACCTTCTCAGGATTGTTCGGAGTTGTTTAGTACACCACCCCCCACTCCCCCCCCCCCCCCCCCCCGCCCGACACCCCACCCCGCCCCACTCATGACTACATCAAGTGTCATTAAATGAGGTCTGGATCAGTTACACTTTGGTGTGAGGTGAGCCGCAACAAAGGAAATAAATGGCAATACCAAAACATTCCCCCAAAAGTTATAGATGAAATATTCCCAAATACTTGAATAACAAGCTACCCAATTGAAGGGTGACCTTTAATGTGATACTGAGATGAGGACTTAATTCTATAGATCCTTGTGAGTGTATAACCCATGCCCATAACATAAAAGTGAGGGGAAAAGGAGCGGTGGGGCATTGTGTGGATGATAAATATTTAGCATAGACTAGTTGGGCCGTACTACTTTATGTAACTTTATGTGAGCTAGACAGCAAGCGGTGTGGTGATTCATGTCTTTGGTCATTCAATTGCAACTCAGTATGGTATGTTAGCCAGATTGTACTATAATAGTAATAATCCTTGTATTTAATATAGTACCTTTCATGTCTGGATGATGTCTCAAAGCACTTCACAGGAAATACTTTAATGTGTAGTGACTGTAGTTTTGTTTAGCAAATGTGGCAGCCAATGTACGCACAGCAAAATCCCACAAATGGTCATGAAGTGAGTGATCAATTTATTCTGCACCATGTTGCAGAGACTGCACAAGCCCTGCTTATTTCACCCACCTGTACAGAGTCAACTCACTTTACAGTATATTCTGTGAAGCGCTTTGAGATGTCTAGATGTGAAAAGCGCTATATCAAATGCAAGGATCGACTATTATTATTATGAACAGTAAAATATTGTCATTTTCTTTCCATTTCTAGGATTCGCTCCACTAAGAGAGTCTTGTTGCTGATTGGTGGGTTACCTCCGGGTCCAGATCGACTTCCGAGCAACTTAGTTCAATATTATGACGAGGAAAAGAAGACATGGAAAATCCTTGCAAGTAGGTGTGATTCAATGAACACCTCCATTGTATTTGCGTGCTTCACTAGGGACTATTATTTCAACTTATGTAAACCATATGTAGATGCATGTGTTCAGAAGGAATAATGTGATTAACAACCAAGAAAACAAGTACAAAATTTGTACTGCTTTTCAATTAATATTAGTGAAATAATCATGGCAAGCTGTAATTTCCTCGGTACACATGGTTTACACAATTCACATAATACAATAGTCCATGTTGTCAGAGGATTGTGGAGAGCTGATAAAAAAAAACTCACTTTGTCATCCAGTCAGAGTGAGTAACTGTTGTAAATGTGTTTGCTGTGATTGGTAAACTAAACAATTGATCACATTTTAAGAGAAACTTGACTTTTTCAACCAAAACACAAATTTGCCTGGGAACCATTTGCTCTTTAGTCTGACTCTGGTTTGTGGTTTTTCTGTGTGGCGATTGTTACTCGTGATTGATTGACCTGGATTGAAAATAACACAGTGGGAGTTCTTAAATGAGCAAAAAGAAAAGGTGGTTTAAAACTTCCAACGACTTTCTCAATGGCACAGCAAGTGATGCTGTCGAGAATTTTGAACAATGCGCTGTTGCACCAGAAAAATGCATCAAGTAACACCACGTCTCTCCTTCTCCTGCCTGTTGGTAAAAATCCACTGTGATTTTCTGAGGTTTGCCAGTTTACTGCACAATCTGCCGCCAAATGTTTGGGCCAACCAGAAAATACATTAACATATTCACTACAAAGGAAACAAACAAGTACAATAGATGTGTATTCACAATGTTCAGCAAACTTGCAAATCCTCAGTGAACATTTACCTTGCCATAAATAAAATGTTTCTCTGCTCTCCCACCCCCCTACCTCTCTCTCTGCCTTCGAATCTTTAAATCCTCTAGTTTCTTTGGCTTTGCCCTCACTTATTTTCAGGACTTTTCTATTACACTCTGACTAAATGTTGAAAAGTAGCTTACTCTACCCTGTTATCTTAAAATAAGAAGTAAAGTATTTGGCAACAGAGTACTTTTTTAATACCTTCCACATGGGACCCTTTTATTGGTTCACATTTAAAGCACTGGAGGGAAAAGCTTCCTTGCAACATTAATCAGTTGATTATAAAGAAGACAAGAAAATCAGAGGAAGGTATTGTAGCAGATAATCTAGAATTAAACTAGAGAGAAAATTTGATTAGAGTTTCTACTTTTTTTCATACGAAAAATGAATTTTCAATACAAAACTGCACTAGTTTAGACATTTTCTTCTAACTGCAGCAATACCCTCCACTCTACTGTACTGAAATACAGTACATTGAAAATAAACAGCAAGAAGGAAAATCATGCAGAGCATTGTTGGGAAGAAAAAGTTCAGGGAGCGATAATGATCATATTGATAAAACACAGAAAGTTAACTGAGCTTTGATGTTTTAACTGATTTTATTTTTAATATGTTTCTTTTTATTGTCAGTTTTCTGTTGCATTTTTTCCGTTTGCTTTAGATTTTTTTCTCCTGTGTGTTTTTTTAAACAATTTGTCACATGAGGAAGAGCTCATGTTGTGAGGCAAAATTGGTGTCTGTCAAAATAACTTTAATAATAATAATTTTTGCAAATACTATAGCACCTTATCACATTGTCGCATTTACAGGCATTTTACTCTTAAGGTGGATTGACTATGTATGAGGGTGCCAATTTGCACACAGCAATGTCCCAACACAACCTTGATGTTCTGACAGCATGTCTGTCCGACATCGAGTCCTGGACGAGGGACAACTTCCTCCAATTGAATGTGAGCAAGACTGAGGCCATCCTGATTGGCTCAAGCCAGCGCCTCTGCACATCGGGCGCTGCCAGCCTCAACATCCAAGGCTGTACTCTCCACCTCACAAAGCCAGTCAGGAACCTCGGTATCACGTTCGACCATAAACTCTCCTTCCTCCCCCACATCCGTGCCTTGACCGGCACCGCTTATTTCCACCTGCGCAACATTGCCAGGCTCCGCAATTATCTTACCCCCCACGCTGCCGAAACACTCGTGCACGCGTACATCACCTCACGGCTGGACTACGGAAACTCTCTCCTCGTCGGCCTCCCCAGCTCCTCCATTCACAGGCTCATCCAAAACTCTGTGGCCCATGTATTATCCCGCACTTGCCTCCGTGACCACATAACCCCCACCCTCGCCCATCTCCACTGGCTCCCCATCCTCCAGAGGATCGAGTTCAAGATCCTCGTCCTCACCTTCAAGGCCTTACACGGCCTTGCCCCGCCCTATTTATCCGATTTACTCACCCCCTATAAGCCCACCCGGACCCTCCGTTCAGCAGGACTTGGCCTGCTCCAAGCCCCCCGCCCGAACCGCCCCACCATCGGAGGCCGGGCCTTCAGTTTCTCCGCTCCCACCCTGTGGAATTCCATCCCCCAATCCCTCCGCCTTGTTTCCTCCCTTTCCTCTTTCAAGGCCAGTTTGAAGACTTTCCTCTTCGACCGTGCCTTTTGTTCCCCCCCGAACTTTTCGACCTCCCCTACGGGTTTCACCCCTTCCCGAACACTCCCCTCCCAGCTCGGGTCACACGCCTCCTGTGCAGTGCCTTGGGACGTCCTCCCGACGTGAAAGGCGCTTTATAAGTTTAAATTGTTGTTGTTGTTGTTGTTGATGTGAGTGACCAATTTTATTGGGAGGATTGTTGGCCAGGACAGAGAGAGAAAGAGAGAGAGAGAAACTCTTCTCTTAAGAATTACAGGGTCTAAAAACTTGAACAAACCAAGCAAGAAATGACATCACCCACACCTTTGACCTCTTGTTTCCACGGTGATGATTTTTGCTTCAGGCAAAAACAGGAGTCACTGGATCCCAGCAAAGAGCCAATTCATGCGAAACTTGGCAGTGTGGCAAACTGTTCGGAATAATCCGCCTGTGTTTTTTCAAGAGAAAGGTTTGGTAGATCACTGATGATTAAAGCGTCTTATTAGGCAATAAGATATGAAATACTACTTTTTTCTGCTCTTTTGACTGAAAAGGTTTTTGAACATTCCTGAGGTTTCTCTTATGTGCTGGGTTATTGTATTACCGACTGTAGGACAGAAGGCTACAAGGTCAACCTAAATTCCTGAGATGCACTGTAGCAGAAACGTGGCGAGAGAAACAGCTGGCTCTTAACTGGAATTTACTACCTGATTTTAGCAAAAGAATGGCAGAAAAATACATGAATTGGAACAATCATATTTTTGTGATAATGGGAGCAGATGCTTTGGTGTAAAAATGGACTGTGCCCAGTTTGACACCTAGAGGTATTCTTATTAAAAAAATGGATGCACTATTTTTTGAAAGGAATCTTTCGCCTTAATTAAAATAAATAATGCTTGTATAGCGCTGAACTGCAGACAAGGAATGTCCCGCTAACAGCCATGAAATTGAATGAATAGTCATGTAGAGAGAGAAGCCCTGTATTTCAGGTCACTACCAAGACTGTGGAGAGAAGAGAGAGAGCGAGAGCCTGAGAAATCACTGAATAATGTGTATTCTTCCTGTTGTTTTTAAATTGAAAACTTTTCTCACATGTGTTAATGGTAATGAGCAGTACGACAGGTGCCAGCCTGGAGCAGTTGGGAGCACTTGTGGTTCTATGTCAAGAGATTATGTGTTCAAGCCCAGTTTCAGGAATTTGAACTTAACAATAATGATAAAAATTGTATTTGGTATAGTATCTTTCACATCAAGAGAATGTCCCAGAGCAGGATTTACCGTGCAGTGGAGTAAATCTTGTCTATTTGTAGACAAACAGAGCAGCCCAATTGAGCCTTACCTTCGTCCTCACCTTCAAGGCCAGACTCAGGCCTATTCCTCTTCCACTGCCCTAACTGCCCAACCATCGGAGGCCAGGCTTTCAGCCTCTCTGCTCCACACTGTGGAACTCCATCCCTCAGCCCCTTCACCTTGCTTCCTCCCTTTCCTCTCAAGACCTTCCTCTTCGACTGCGCCTTTGGCTCCCCCACTAACTCTTCCCCCTCTCCTTCCCCCTACCCCAACCCCCTCCTCCGCCCCCCACCCCCCCGCTCGGATCCCGACCTTACTGTTCAGCGCTTTGGGATGTCCTCTCGACGTGAAAGGCGCTTTATAAGTACAATTTTGTTGTTGTTGTTACCGTGAGTGACCAGTTTCATTTTGGGAGATTGGTGGCCGGGACACTGAGAGAAACTCCCTCTCTTTTTGAGTTGTGCCACAAGTTCTTTAACATCTACCCAAACAGGCAGATAGATCCTCCGTTTAACATCTCATCTGATGCATACATCTCCAACACTGCAATGGAGTTACAGCCAAGACTGTGTGTTCCAAGCCACGATGTGGAGCTTGAACTCACAGCCTTCTGACCAGAGATGAGAGTGTTACCAATAAGCCAGGCTGGGCTTATTGTCTTGGCTGGCAATGCAATACTGGGGAATGCTATACCAATCTTTAGATGAGACGTTAAATTGAGGTCCCATCCACCTGTTTAGATGAATCCTAAAATCCCAAGGCACTATTTCAAAAGAGAGGAGAATTGCCACCTAACGATCTGCAGCCTCAACTATTTTAGCTTTTACTCTAAAAAAAAAGGCCACTCCTGGGTCATTCAGTTACTAACAACGTCATGTCCTCCTGCTTTGCATGAGCAGAAAACAGGAATTGACATTGGCAATGATCCTTTAACCTGAAAGTCAGCCACATACGCTTTTAACATGGAAATTGCCACATTCCAAACCACTTTCAGGCTTCCCTGTATTACTTCATTAAATGGAGTCATGTAGCTCAGTGGTAAGAGCACTTGTCTTAAAAGCGAAAGACCTGGATTCAATTCCAGGCAGGGCAAAACCTTGGGCAAGTTTCCCTACTCCACAGGCATAATAGTAATCCCTCAAAAAAAACAATAATAAATTGGTCATTTCAATCCACAACTGTTTGAGGTCACTGCTGTGCGCGATTGGCTGCCACATTTCGCCCACATATTTACAATCAATTCACTTTACAGTATATTCTGTGAAGCGCTTTGAAACATCTGGAAGACTTGAAAAGTGCTATATCAAATGCCAGGATTATTATTATTATTGGAGCCCAAACACTGTGATCGCATAGTACTGTAATATGTTCAAAGACATTGTTTTTCCTGAAGTGCTCAGATAGATGTTTTTACTGCATTTATAAATCATCTGTATTAAACTGGGATATCAGCACCCACCATGGTGGGTGGGGTGTATGCATTTCGGAACATAATATTGTTCTTTAAATAAACAGTTGAATAGGTTTAGAAAAACAACAACTTTGATTCCAATAGTACAATACTATGTATAATTTACAATTTGTGTGGATAATATGCACGATAGTCAAGAGGATCCCATAATTATTGCACTAACCATTCTATTGAAACTAACAACAAAAACAAAATTATGTTTGTATAGGATCCTTCGTTTCGTTAGGATGTTCCAATGCGTTGGGCAGACAGTTTTTTGGACCCAAACTGGGGATAGGGATTGGGGAGGGGGAGGGCAGGTAGGGTTGATCAAAAGCATGGTGTCGAAGGAGCGGGCCTTGAGGTGGGTCTTGAAGGGGACAAGGGATGGAGTGAGGTGGAGGGACTGCAGTTGAGTTCCAAAAGGTAAGGCAGAGTGGCTGAAGGCCTGCCAGCTAATGGTGGGGCAAGCAAGGCTGAGAAAGTGAAGCAGGCCAGAGCAGGCATGTTGGTAGGAGGTTAAGAAGCTACAAAAGTAGGGAGCTGCTAGGTCATGGAGTGCTTTGAAGGTGAGGACCAGGATCTTAAACTATATCCTCTGTGTGATGGGAAGCCAGTGAAATCAGGCAAGGCTGGTGGTGATATAGTCATGGAGACTAGTGCGGAAGAAGACACAGGCTGCAGAGTTCTGGATGATCTGCAGCCTGTGGAGGAAGGAGTTGGGGAGCAAGGAGATTGCATAGTCAAGCCTGGAATGTTATGAATGTGTATATGAGAGTTTTGGCGGCCTGTGGTGTGAGACAATGGTGGAACCGGGCAATGTTGCGGAGTTGGGGAAAGGCAGAGCAGGTCATGGCAAAGATGTGGGGTGAAAAGGATAAATGAGGATCGAACAGGACGCCAAGGTTCTGGACTGGCTTAGTGAAATAGATTGTGCATCCATGGATAATTCAGGAAGACATGTTGTTGCAGAAACGCAGTATAGTGAGACAGCTCTCTAACTTATATCTAAGTAAAATTGTATTATTACAATTTTATTACAACTTGCTGTTGTTATTAATATTAATAGTACAATAATAACAATCCTTGCATTTGATATAGTGTCCTTCCCATAGGTGGAGGGGGGGGAGAACGAATGAACATCTTCGCAGGATTCACTGTAAAGTATAGTGACTGCATATTTCTGTAAGCGAACAAAATCTACATTTTTTTTCAAAAATGTATGAGATGAGATATATCATGTTTTCATCTGGGAGGACAAGAAATAAACAGTTAAACAAGAGGAAAATGGTTGCAGTCATCTATCACAATAAGATGATAGCTGAAGTGAGGAGTTTTGCGCTGTGTAGCTTAGTCTGAACCCCTCTGTGAGATGTGTTCCATTGTAAAGGGGTTCCAGCTTGCTTGACATTTTGACAGATGTGGTGCAACTGTACATATAACGCTTTCTGACGAAGCAGAACCCACATGAATTGTGCCCATACATTCTTGCTGGATCATATTTTGTGTCTAATCTGTTGATGGCTGACACTATGATGAGACACTGGACATAGACCAGATTTTAAATATTTAGGTCGAATAGGTGCCGCCTGCCACGCAGCCAGCAACATCCCATCTAGTGACCAGGGATTTAAATATGCCATTGATTTCTTTTCCCCATTATCTGTCCAAAGGTTTGGCTTTAGGGCAATGAGTGTTTTCTGTGGAAGCCAGGACTATCCCGTCTTGCTGCAGCCGTACCTTTTTGCACTCTTCAAGGTACAATGACAGTTTTGTTAAGTTAATTTAGTCAAAAGCGGTTTTGTTACTTTAGGACAATAGGTTAATGGTGGTCAACTGAAAGAGAGTTTAAAAGGCTGCAGTGCAGTTGATTCCTGTAGCTCAGCGGTTAGAACACTCAACCTTACAAGCGGGAGATGTCAGTTCGATTCCAGGCAGGGCGAAACCTCGGGCAAGTTTCCTTACTCCACATTCCTGATAGTAATCCCTCAAAGAAAAAAAAATTGGTTATTTCGATCCACGACTGTGTGACAGTGTTGTGCACAATTGGCTGCCGCATTTCACCCACAAAATATACGGTCAATTCACTTTACAAGATATCCTGTGAATCGCTTTGAGACATCTAGAAGACGTGAAAAGAACTACATCAAATGCAAAGATTATTATTATCATCAAGGACAATTGGGGCAGATTTTTGTGTTTTAATTACCACATTATGCAATGACACAATTTTCACCCCATTCAGGCAACCATGTTAAAAAGCGCTTTGCAAGTGTTCACTTATAACTTACTGCTACATCAAATGCAAGGATTATTATTATTGAGGACAATTGGGGCAGGTTTTTATTTATAGGGAAACTCAGTATTTTGTACAGGACTGGAATCTGCATAAATACCACAAGGTGTCCCCCAGGGCTCTGTCCTTGGCCCCCTACTTTTCAATATCTACATGCTCTTCCTTGGGACATCATCCGCAGACTAGGGGTCAACTTCCGTATGTATGCGGAAGACACCCAACTCTATCTTTCTGCCTCTACCCTTGATTCCAGGACCACTGTTGTCCTGATAGCAAGTCCTGGATGAGAGCTAACTTTCTACAGTTGAATGTCAAGCACTGGCAGCATGACCTCCATGATTGCACACTCCACCTCACCAACCCGGTCAGGAACCTTGGGGTCTTGTTCTATCCTCAACTGTCTTTCCTTCCGACATCCAAGCCATGATCCGCTCTGCCTGTCCTCACCTCCACAACATTGTGTGACTGCATCACTACCTCACCCCTCAGGCCGCTGAAACTCTCATTCATGCCTTCTCTTCATCCAGGCTCGATTATGCCAATACACTACTTGTCGGTCTTCCCAACTACTCCCTTCATGGACTCCATATCATCCAGAACTCTGTGGTCCGTTCCCTCTACTGCTTCAAGCTCAGTGACCCCATCTCCCCCATTCTCGCCCGATTCCATTGGCTCCCTATCACCCAGAGGATTAAATTCAAGATCCCGGTCCTCACCTTCAAAGCCCTCCATGGCTTTTCCCCATCCTACCTCTGCGACCTCCTAACCCCCTACCAACCTGTCCACTCCCTCTGCTCACCAGTCACTCTCTACAGCCATCAATGGCCTGACCCAGTTGGTTTGTTCTTCATCTTGAGGAAATCATAGAATCATACAGTATGAAAGGAGGCCATTCGGCCCATCGAGTCTGTGCCGGCTCTTTGAAAAGAGCAATTCAATCCCACTCCCCAGCTTTCTCCCCATAACCGTGCAAACCCGTCCTCCCCAAATAAACGTCTATCTCTCTTTTAAAAGTTGTTATCAAATCGGCCTCCACCACCTTTTCAGGCAATCCATACCAGATTCAAACAACTCGCTGAGTGAAAAAATGTCTCCTCACCTTCCCTCTGCTTCTTTTTAAAACTATTTTAAATCTGTGACCATGAGTCAATGATACACCCACCAGTAGAAACAGTTTTCCCCTGTTTGTCCTGTTGAATTCCCTCATGATCTTGAAATGCCTGATTAAATTTGGAATTCTTCAATTCCTCTGACCATTTGACAATACTCAACCAGTTGACATGTTTGGTGTGCATCCAGGTTGTGTTTCACTGGTATCTTGAGAGGAATACCAAGTGTTGTTTGGCGATGGGCTAGGGCCAACTGAAATCGATTTCTGAACAAAGTTACACCTGGATTTTGAACTGGTGTATTTTCATCAGGTCTCTTTCTTTCCCAAACAGCATTTCCCTTTACCCTCCCAGAACCTATTATATTCCTGTGGAGAATTTCTGCTTCTTTTCTTGTATCGTATAATGCTGTTCTCAAATGGATATACAGTATATTGTGGTTCCCTTTTCACGTTATGAGAATAGAAGAAGTAACGTCATTTTGTTATAAACCAATGACCTCTAGTTCTGCTCCCATGATCTAAGTCAAATAGCTTGCTTACATCTACCTCATCTATGCTTCCTATCATTTTAAAGACCTGGATTACTAGTCAAAAGACCCAGACTTCATCTAGTCTTATGTCAAGCAGATCCCATTAAGTGCTATAGAACACCATATCCATCCAAGCAACTAACAGTGATGTTGGCTCATAGCCCTGCTTTAATGAAAGATGTCCTTCAGTATTTGCCAAAAGAAGAGAAATACTTTGGCATAAAGGAAAAAAACAGGGAAGCTGCCTCCATAACAAGCCTTTGTATGAAAACAACTTGTCATTAACTCATCAGAGTATAAATCCAAGTCAGCTCAAAACAATATGATTTTCAGACAGGCATCAGGAACTGGCAGAAGTGAATTTAATCCCTTTTTAACACCGTTTCTCCTGTTGGGAAGCAAGGTGTAACACTGCACTTCAATGGAGGAGGCTTGATGAACGCTGTAATTGCATAAAAGTATTCTGAAATTCAAAGTCTTTGTGTGCTCCCATCAACCACCAGTTCAAATCCATAATTGATCCCCTTTTGTTCTGACAAGCTAGACCCTGTGAAGGGCATTATAAGGACAAACTGTGGTTGTTATGGTTGTTTGGGCTCCCTCATTTTATAGGCCATCATTTAAGCGAAAGGCCAGGGGTCCAGTAAATCAGCCCTGCACACCCTCTGAGGCCAGTATATCTTTCCCAAAGTTTGATGCCCAAAACTGCACACAATAATCCCAGTGCTTGTGTTAGGCAAATTAGGCAAGTTTCCCCGGTTGTTAGTTAATTGGTGGATAGAATTTCTGGGGGTAATAATCCCTTAAAAAAAGTGTGGTCACTTAATACATGACTGTTTGTGGGACACTGCTGTGCACAATTGACTGCTATGTTTTGCCCACAAAATATGCCATCAATTTACTTTATAGTATATTCTGTGAAGTGCTTTGAGACATCTCAAAGATATGATAAGGTGCAATAATAAATGTAAATATTATTACTATTCATAGCCGGCTGGAGTTGGGGTGTCAAACAGTCTGAGGATGAAGGAACAGGGAACAACAAGCAAGTAGTCAAATTGTGATTGATTAACAGCTGAGCGGATGGCGAATGGGTGGAGTGCAACTCCATTCACAAGCGTCTCCAAAACTATCAATCATCTCAGCCCTGCCACAAATTGGTCTCCTTGCTTTCCAATGGGAACAGCAATGGTTGGGTCTTCTGTGCAATAGTGAAAATTACTGAGAAAACAAAGGGAAATTAATTCAATAGTGTGTGTACTTTATTCCTTCATGAAAAATTCCAATAGTTTTTCAATAACTGAAGTTAAACTCACAGGCCTATAGTTACCTACCTTTATCCTCCCTCCCTTCTTGAATAATGGAGTGAGTGACATTTGCAATTTTCTAATCCCCAGGTACAAATCCAGAATCCAGTGAACTTTGAAAATTTTTTAGCTAATGCATCAGCAATTTCCTTGAGGAAAAATAAAATTTGGTCTCTCACATCATGGTTATTTGAGGGACATTTCCATGTGCAAATTGGCTGCTTGTTTGCCCCCAAAAACCACAGTTACTGCACTTTTCAATAAGGTAAAATGCTTTGGGATGTCTTCCTGACTTGAAAAGCTGTATACTAAATGTAAGGATTGTTATTATTACCTTCATTTATCTGTCATAAAGCCAGGGACATTCCCTATGGAGCTCTCTCTAGTACAACAATAACTTTATATAGCTTCCCGTACACGGGGTAGCAGCCAATAGTGCTTGACAATGAAGGATACCCAACACTGAACTGCAGGGAGGGGGAGGTGACCATAAACACGGTCAAATACATCTTGACTACCTCTCTTGATGCTGCAATTCCTCTTAGTTTGGTGCTACAGTTCCCACCACCGATCCTCAGTTAGTTAAAAAATGTGCACGTCCAGTATAGGGAAGAGAAATAGGCACAAAAGCATGGTTTCTACTACCTAACCCTGAAGAAAGGCTGAAGGCTAATTTAGCCACCTTACGCACCCTCCCAACATGACAGGCGCAATACCTGTCATTTTGTTGTTGTTGTGGTTGTCTACTAATTATTACTGCTGTATTATTACCATCATTCACTATTATTATTACTCAGACTGATTCAAACCTGGTCTGCAAACTGCAGCTCTATCAATTTAACCATCAGGTGCTGCTGAACCGGGATTTTATTAAATCACAGCAGATTCTCATATATATTTAAAAATATATTTTGTGTCTTAGCTCTGTATATTTTTAATCAGCCAAAGTCCATTTCAGGCCTGAAATCATTATGGTCAGGTTTCATGTTATGTAACAAGTGCAGATTAGTTTCCCTAATTATAAATAAATTGTAGGTTGTTCTACAGATAAATCTTTCATGGATTTCTTTATCTCCAATTTCAGACTGTTTTTAATCCAGTGTAAGAATAGTGATGCTGTAAATATAGGCAAGTTATACAGCCTGTTGGGGCTCTGCGTTCTGCACCACAGAGTGGTAGGCTATGGTTGTGTGGCCACAAGCTTTCCCTCCCTTCCCTTGGTAGATCTATATTGCACTTACAGGGAGAGGCACTGAGGTGAGGCAAGACATTTACTTAGAGATATGAATGTTAAACTGGAGCATTAGTTATTGCTGGGCACCCTTCACATCCCACCTCATGTATGTAGGCAAAGCCCTGGGGAGCAAGAGTGAGGTGGTGTCCCCTGCCCAGTCAGTGGGAGAATGGCGTGTTGGTGTGGGAAAACCCGAAGAATGAAAAGCGAGTACATCCCAGCTACTGTATTGCTATGTCTAAGGCGAAGGGTGAGAAAAATATGCAATTTTTTCCCAAAAAATTGTGATTATTTTTTCTACAGTATATTAAAAATGCAAGACATCACAAAAGTAACCGTTAAAGTATGTTGTTTTCAGTATCTGTGTTTGATCAATAGGAGCAGTGTACCTAGATGTACTGTGTTCGGTATCTAGATATAAATATGAGCAGTGTATAAAGTGCATTACTATCTCTCTAGATACCTCTATGGACATTGTATATGAATATGGACATTGTATATAGTATGTCAGTGCCTAATGTAGTTGTTCTAATTTTCGCCCACAAAATACATAGTCAATACACTTTACAATAAATTATATAAAATGCTTTGAAACTTCTTTACAATGTGATAACAAGCTATGTCAAATGCAAGGATTATTTATCACTAAATACAAGCAGTGTATGTAGGAGGTTCAGTATTGAGATATGTGGAGTCTTGTAGCTCAGTGGTTAGAGCACTCACCTCGCAAGCCAGAGACCTCAGTTTGATTCCCGGAAGGGCGAAACCTTGGGTAAGTTTTCTTACTCCACACACCTGATAATAATCCCTCAGGAAAAGAAAATTGCTTGAATGCATGACTGTTTGTGGGACTTGCTGTGTGCAATTGGCTGCCGTGTTTCGCTCACAAATATAGTCAATTCACTTTACAGTATATTCTGTAAAGCGTTTTGAGACATTTAGAAGATGTGAAAAGCGCTATATCAAATGCAAGAATTAGTATTATTTTTATTATAATATGAGCAAGGTATGTAATGAGTTCAGCGCCCAAGGAGCCAATCTGAAACATTGTAAATTGGAATCAGGGCTCCTTGTTTGCAGGTGGTGATGTCCTGCTACTGTGGTGTCCAATAGACTTCTGGTATTGTCTTTATAAAATGGTGCTGATCCAGTAGTGAAGGAGAGGGAGTGAGTAATCATTCTCCAGATGTCAAGGAGTGTTTAGTACTTGGCAATACTTTACGATGCCTCGGATTTTGCGGCCTTTCGGAAATAGATTTGATGTTCTCACATTGCAAACTCTACCTCAATGTATCAATGAATTACTTGAAATAGAAGTGCTTTAAATATGCAAAATATGTTAATTACCAACTACTTTTCTTCATCAAACTGAGGACATCCCCCTTTTGTGAAATGTGGAGGACACCAATGATCGAAGAAAAACTTATTTGAATTCTGTGTCCATTTAAACACAATGCTGATTATTTGACAGATTGAAGTTACTAAATGCAATGAAATAAAATTAAGTACACCACTTGCAGTAACCTCTGCTAAACAAGAGGAATTCTGTTCAAATGCCTGTTGCTATGGTATCACCATGTTCTAAGATGCTAGTCATCACCTGGGTGTAATTCTTGCTTATACACTCTTTTTTTCTGGTTTCTCATTTAAGCAGCATGAGAAAGTGTGCAGGGCCTCCTTGATGTAATGTAGGTTGATGTTCTTTGTGACCGATCTTAATTTCCTGATGTACAATACAAGGTGGGGATTGCCTTAAAATAAACAGAATAGACAACTGATTTGGAACCAGGCAACGATGGGGGTGATAGGCTTGCTGAACCTCAGGTGGGATGAGCTGCAGAGTTCTGAATAGTCTGCAGCTTATGGAGAGTGGAATTAGGAAGTATTTTGTGCAGAGAGTTGATATAGTGGTTACCGCTCGATAGTCCGAAGGTTCGTTAGTCCGAAGGTTTATTAGTCCGAAGGTTCGTTAGTCCGAAGCTTCCCCTAACCGTAACTGTAAACCTAAGCCTAACCTTTGGACTAATGAACCTTCGGACTATCACACCAAATGTTCGGATTAACAAACCTTATTTCATTGTCGGTTCGGACTATCGAGCTGTAACCGCCCCGGGTATAGGAAATTTGTGTGTTCGAACTATCAAACTTTTGGACTAATGAACCTTCGGACTATCGAGCCTTCGGACTATCGAGCCTTCGGACTATCGAGTGCCCCCCGATATAGTTAGGCCCAGACATCATTAAAGCATAGATAAGGGTCCTGGCAGCCCATGGGGAGAGGTAGTGAAGGAGGTGAGCATTGTTGCAGGTGGGGGAAAGTTGAATCGGTCAACGATGTGGGATTTAAAGGACAGTTCAGAGTCAAAGAAGACACAGTGGTTCTGCACTGCTTCTGTAAGGTGGAGAGTGCATCCATGTAGATTCATTCTGTCAGCACCTAAGCTGAGGAGGTGCTGACAGGAGCCAAGCAAGTGGGGGCGCTCTGTCTTGTCGATATTTGACTGGAGAAAGTTAGCTCTACCGAGGACTTGATATTGACTGACAATCAGTAAAAAAAGCAGTGGTCCTAGAATTGAGGGTAGAGGCAGAGAGATCAACCACACACATGTAGGAGTTAATGCCATGCCTGCAGATGACATTGCCAAGAGGGAATATCTAGATATTAAAGAGGGCTGAGAATAGTGCCCTTAGGAATGCCACACCCGACAGTGCGAGCGTGGGAGGAGAAGACATCGGCAGGTATGAGTGGAGACGTTGGGAAAGGTAAGAATGAAACCAGACAACAATAAAATTACATTTATAGAGCACCTTTCACGTCGGGACGCAACTGTGAAGGTGGAGCAGAGAGAAAGATGGTGGAGAATAATAGAATGGTTGACCATGTCAAACAATGTCAGAGGCAATGGAGAGATCAAAAAGGATGAGGAGAGAGAGAGAGAGAGAGAGAGCCATGGTCACAGATGAAGAGGATGTCATTGGTGATTTTGACCAGGGCAGATGTGTGGGAAGATTGAAGATTACATATTTGAGAACCTAGGTTTTTATCCCCACCTCCAACAGAGCTTTGGCTCAGTGATAATCCTTGCCTATGAAGCTCTGTAGAATGAGGTTTGTTTTATTTGAATGTGGTATTAAATCTTCCCTCTCTAAGTAAAGATTTTTACTGTGGAAATACATTGGATTCCAGGCACATTTTGAAGGTTCCCTGTGTGATGTTTATTATTTATGGCATATTGCTGAAGAGAGAGAGATAGGTATTTTGGAGGTAATCTAACTCTCCAGAACTGACAATTGCTTTTAACCTTAGCTTTAAGACCTCCTCTTCAACTGCGCCTATAGTCACCTCCCTTTTGTATGTTTTGTATTTGTACTTAATGTATATCAATAAGCTTATTAGGCGGGGAAAACGATTACCAAGAGAAAGTATACAATAGACAGTTTACAGCACAGAAAACACTAAATAGGTATGTTTCAGTGCTCATACAAACTCTCACTGAAATTATCTGCTACAACCCAACAACAACAACTTGCACTTTATATACCACCCTCCACGCAAAGTAGCATCTCAGAGAGCTTAACAGTGATGGAGCCTGACTGCCAGCGGAGCGAGTGGAGGCATGGCCATAAGCATGGTCAAAGAGGGAAGTTTTCAGCTGGGACTTGAAAGATGGGAGAGAGGGGGCAAGACAGTGAGAGGGAGAGTGTTCCAGAGTTTCGGGTTGTCGTGGCCAAAAACATGACCTTTGATAGTGGGGCGGAGGATGCGAGAGACGAGCTGTAGGCCAGTGCCAGTCAAGTAGAGGTGCTGGGTAGCGGATTGGGGAATGAGGAAGTCGGAGAGGTGTGAGGATCTTGATATCAATCCGTTTGATGATGGGTTGCCAGTGGAATCTGGACAGAACTGGTGAGATTTGTGTACGGAGTTTGGTCTGGGTCATTATACTGGCTATTCCTTTCCTCTTTCCCTGTATTGTACTCTTTAACAGTAATTTTCCTCAAGCTTTTATGCTATTCCCTTTTAAATACTGTTATGAACTCACTTTTTCTCTGCTCTACCTTCACAGTTCTATCCTTCCCTGGTTTCATTCTTACCTTTCCCAACATCTCCACTTCATATCTGCCAATATCTTCTCACAACCACTTGTGGTTGAAGCACTCCATATCCTAACAACCCTATATATTAAAAATAATTCTTCTCTCTACCAGTGAAAATAGTCCTAGCTTTTCCAAGTCTTCCATACATAACTATCAATTAACTTATAAAAGGATTTTAACCTACCAAGGCAAATATGGGTGCAACCCACTGACTGCTCCTAGCGCTTCACAGAATAGACTGTCAAGTCAATGGACTGTATATTTGTGGGTGAAACACGGCAGACAATTGCGCACAGCTGTGTCCCCACAAACAGTCGTCGATTGAAATGACCAATTTTTACTTGCCTAAGGTTTCGCCCTCTAGCCTGCTCCATGTCCCCTGCCCAACCCGCCCTACCAATAGCGGACGCGGCTTTCAGCCTCTCTGCTCCCACACTGTGGAACTCCACCCCGCTGCCCCTCTGCCATACTTCCCTTTCCTCTTTCAAGGCCGGTCTCAAGACCTTCCTCTTCGACCGCTACCCACTAACTCTTCCCCCTCTCTTTCCCCTACCCCGACCCTCCACCCCTTCTAGCTCGGGTCCCAACCTGACTGTCCAGCGCTTTGGGACGTCCTCCTGACGTGAAAGGCGCTACATAAGTGCAATTTTGTTGTTGTTGTTGTTGCTCCTGCCTTGTGTACTCAATAATTTTAGTTAAATTCAACCAAATTTAGAAGCCTGAGCCGCACTTCTCACCGGGAATATACCACTTTGTTCAATTACATGGAAATGACTTTGCTTTTGTTTAGGTTACTTTGTCTGCTAATCCTGTAGCTCACTGGTTTGAGCATTAACCTCACAACAATAACAATAACAGAATTACATTTATATAGCACCTTTCATGTCAGGAGGACTTCCCAAAGCGCTGGACAGTCAATGTTTCAGAATGTTTCACAAACTAGAGACTTGAGTTCAATTCCAGTCAGGGTGAAACCTAGGGCAAGTTTCCTTACTCCACATACTTCATAATAATTCCTCAACAAGAACAATAATAAATTGGTCATTTTCACAACACTGCTGCGTACAATTGGCTGTATACACATATACAGTAAATCCACTTTACCAGAATATTCTGTGAAGCACTTTGAGACGTCTAGAAGACATGAAACACACTATATCAAATGCAAGGATTATTATTATTAATCTGGTAATGAATCCTCCAAACATAGGAGTTGGCAATCATACCTGCAAAACTACGACTGTGTCTGTAAATATCTCCTGGCCAACATTCCCCCCACCATAAAATTGGTCATACATTTCATGGCTGTTCACTTGACAGTAAATCCTGTGAAGTGCTTTGAGATGTCCTCTCGATGTGAAATGTGCTGTACCAAATGCAAGAGTAATTTTTTATTTAAATGGACAACTTAAACCTGGTGGCAATTAAATCTGTACCAACACAGTTGTTTCCTTTAAATGTTCTCGTTAACAGCACACAGTGAATTTGCTTTAAAAAATAGTCACTGCACTTTACCGTAAATCCTGTGAAGCACTTCCTGATGCGAAAGGTGCTATACCAAATACAAGGATTATTATTTTTAATAATAATTTTATAAGCTACAA
The DNA here is from genome assembly GCA_035084275.1 of Hydrolagus colliei. NCBI lineage: Eukaryota > Metazoa > Chordata > Chondrichthyes > Chimaeriformes > Chimaeridae > Hydrolagus > Hydrolagus colliei. The sequence goes on along the minus strand of CM068743.1, from coordinate 96,382,527 downwards.
CATAATGCAGGATAATAAATGGCTTTAACTAAGGCGTAAGTTAGCAGTTAAATCAAGAGGTTCCCTGATGTCATTCTGAGTGGTTTCTAAAGCTAAGCCTGGATGACAGAACGAGCTGGGATCACAAATGGCTCCTTCACATTGCTACACGCTTGTGTTTCTATCTGATAAATGCTAAGAGCAAAGCTTGAGAGGTATATAACGTTGTCAGAGCTCCCTTGATTGAATTAGCACCCTGCACCTGCCAGCCATTTTTCGTTCTTTGTAATAAGTAATGATTTGATATTTCGGGCTGACTGGAGGTTTGAGTTACTGGGACTGCTGAGCTGAGCTGCCGTGGGGGAAATAGGAAAGTTGTTCTGAATGACGTGTGTGAAAGGCTAATAGTCATGTGGGCCACAAAGACGGAACAGCACATGTTACTGGTCTGATAACACCAGGTTGCCTGGTGGGAGCAAAAAATGAGAAATGATAATAAATCGTACACATTAAGTGTACATTTCCCTCCCCAGTTGTTTGTACACTACCTGCTGACCAGTTTTTCCCAGGCCTCTACTGCTGATGATGCTCAGCTGGCTGATCAGAACTTTGGGTGACAAAACCCCAAGGACAGCTCCAACCCCGACCCACCTTCCCTTGTCTTTGTTCATTGCCTTTTCACATTAGCACAGCTCAGGTTGTCACTTCCCTTCTCTCCATCCACTTTACAATACCATTCATCTTCTGTGGTGATGCATCCGGCACCCTGTTTATTGTACATCTATACCAATAATTAGTAAATGTTTCAAATTCACATTGATGGAGAGATCGTGCGCGGACTTGATCCAGCGTGTTGTTGCACTAAAGTGAAAACATTTGTGCTGCTATTTATTTTGCCATTCATTGCCATGTTAAATACATGACAAAATACAAAATAGACTTCTTTAATCATGCATGCAAATTGTGCTGCTTTTTAGTTGCTTCTGATAGCTGCTGGTATCCTGCGCTCACTTTTGTGCTGATGTGACCCTTTTTCGAATCCAGTGAAGTGGTTTTAGATGACAGTTATGATGAACGCGGTCATGTTCACTCAATAAAATAAAGCCCAGCACGTTTCAGGATAAATCAGTGAAATGTACAGCCCCACCTGTCTTTCTCCATCATTCATTTCCACTGTCAAATTCGCAGTGCCTGATGGATCACAGTTGCTGTAAAATTAGACAGCCTTTAATCTCATTTCATCCTGATTAGCCTCTCTCTACCCTTTACCTCTAACTCACTGACTGACACGCCGAGGACTCACAGTGTGCTTTGTATGAACAAGGATTGCCGCAAGGTTTAAGACTTCACCATTAAATAACCAGTCACAGTAGAGTCAGTAACATATCTGATCACAAGAACTCAGAACATTCTGACACCTTGGACGAACTTTTCCACTCTCTATACTAGGTGAGTTTTTTCACCCCCAAAATGTATAGTCAATTCACTTTGTAGTATATTCTGTGAAGTGCTTTGACATGTCTCAAAGACGTGACTATATCAAATGCAAGCATTTTTTTTCTGTAGGTGTTTTTTTTTCTCTGGATTTCCAGAGGCAGATTCATTCAATGGAATGTGAATTAAAGTCATTGTTACGGTGCCAGGGGTAGGGTATGGAGGGAGGGAGATGGTGGAGGTTTGAAATAATTTGAGTCCAGATGAGTATTTGAAATGAACCTTCTTTGAAATAATTGCTGCCAAGTTTGTCTTTGGAAATTATGGGAAGCCCAAGTTGAACCCATTAAACCTCCATGGGTGGAATGCCTGGGATTAGAGTTGTTTGAAGGGGGGATTCCTGTGAAGGTTGTGAGTGTGAATGGTGCAGTGTTATGATTTGTGGCATTGCATCATAAACCCATAAGAATTAGGAACAAGAGTAGGCCATTCGGCTCTTCGAGCCTGCCCCGCCATTCAATAAGATCATGGCTGATCTTCTGACCTAACTCTAATTATCTGACCCATCCCCATATACCCTAATCCCTCTAATTTTAAAAAATCTATCAGTCTCAGCCTTGAAAATGTTCAGGGACTGAGCATCCACAGCCTTCTGGGGGTAGTGAATTCCATAAAATTATTACCCTTCGAGTGAAGAAATGTTTCCTCAACTCCGCTCTAAAAGGCTGACCCTTAATTTTAAGACTGTGACCCCTGGTTATAGATTCTCCTACCAGGGGAAACAGTCCCTCAATGTCAACTTTATCCATCCCTTTAAGAATCTTATGTTTCAATAAGATCCCCTCTAATTCTTCTGTACTCTAGAGAGTACAGCCCTAGTTTATTCAATCTATCCTAAGAGGTCAGTCTCCTCATCCCAGGAACTAACCTAGTGAATCTACGCTGCACCCCCTCGAAGGGAAGTATGTCCTTTTTTAAATAAGGAGACCAAAACTGCACACAATACTCTAGGTACGGTCTCACCAAAGCCCTATACAGTTGCATTGATCATGTCTGGAGTTATAAAAAAACGGTAATATGGACGTTTTTTAGAATACTTGCAGTAGATACAACGTAGCATGGCATGACTCGCTGCTGTTCAGAAGCACCGATGCACATTGCAGCTTCAGAATACTGTAAACCTTTAATGACCTCCCCCCATTGTTCATTCCCAAGATTTGATGGGCTTGAAAGGTTTAAAAAACAGTAAATCCACTGGGTCGAGTGAACCAAAGCCTTAGGTGCTTAGAGAGATGGGGTTAGGAGATTTGTAAAGAATGTCTTAAGGGAGTCAATAAAGGTATAATGGATTGGCTTCTACCCCTCTTCAATTGATTCTTTACCTTATGGAATTTTATAGAACCTAGATTTCTAAAATATCTTCAGCACATAGCAATATCCTACAGCTATGAAGTGAATGTCCATATTTGTCTGGAGGATTTTGGGCCTGGACACCAGGAGAAACTCCCCTTCTCTTTGCATATAGTGTCATAAGATATTTGAGATGCAATGGGCAGATGGAAAATCGGTACTTTGAGATGCTACCCCGAATGAAGGACATTATATGGAGTACAAGTTGTTGTTGGTTTAAGGTCTCATTTGAAGGATGGAAGTATGCAACAATGCACTCCCTCCTCACGCCTGACTAGGAAAGCACAATGCACAGCAAAATGAATCATCTAGGTACAATGGCATGTTATATTCATTTGAGTGTAAAATGCATGAGTTGGCACAAGTCCACTACTGAGTTCCAAGTCCAGTGGGATGTTAGCCTAAAAGGAGTGAACTTTCTGACTCGGACAAAAGAATGCTACCAAGTGATCCAGGCTGACGCATCTATTGATGGAACCCAAGAAATTCGGGACCCAATATGCAATTAATCACTGCAAAGTAGTGTCCGGTGATATATCGATATATCGGTTATATCGCTATAATTTTTCAGATTGATATACCGATATTGGAAATTCGAATATATCGGTATATCGAAAAATTCAGTATTAAAAAAAAAATCGGTACATCGAAAACTATCAGTATATCGTGCCCGGCGATATATCGGTTATATCGGTATAATATAAAACTTTTTCAACTTGTCGCCGGCATTGCAAACCTCCTGGGCCTAGAGCACGTATACTGGAATGCGCGTGCATACTGGAATGTGCGCGCATACTGGAATGCGCGCGCACCTCCGAATGTGCGTGTACCTCTGAATGCACGCGCATACACAGGATAAAAAATATCCGGTGATATCGATAAATCGGTATATATCGATATGAGCCCACCAATATATCGATCTTGGAAAATTTCCATGTCGACGGACCCTACTGCAAAGTATTGCTATGTTTCCTGCTGCTTGTTCAATTGGGAGCCTGCCAACCGGTTGGAGAGTTGAGTTATCAAATGTATAGTAGAACTGCTCCAACTATGACTGTGTTGAGTCATTATCTTTTCAAGTCCAGCTGTTCTAGCGCCACCATAAATGGGAGATAATAATAATAATCCTTGCATTTGATATAGCACTTTTGAAGCTCTTGTGGTGTGTTCATATCCAGAAGCACATTTGTCCACTTCAAATGGCTGTTTGTGGGACATTGAATTTGCTGTGCTTAAATTGGCTGCTGCATTTGCCTACAAATACATAGTAAAATTCTGAAAAGTCTTGAGGACCTGATAAGGTGCTATACCTAGTTTAACAATTATTATTATAAGTGAAGGTACGTGTCATCATATGCAATGTTACCAGTTGTCATTCTTTCTCTCCAGCACAGATAGTTTACTCTAGATGAACGCAGAGCAACACTAGGCCTCATGGACACAGGTTGAGTTGGATAATCAAATTGAGGCTGACATTTAATGTTAGAGTGGGGAAATCAGTCCATGTTGCCATTTATGGTTGGTGGTGGGGGGGGGCTACAATTCTACATGTTTTAGTATAAGAATGCTTCAAGATTTCAGGTCCTGTGCATTTTTAGAAAATTCTTAAATTCAATCTTATTTTTGAAGCCATTTTGCTACAAACCTTTGTAGGAAATACAGAAAATCATCTTGCAAATGAAGACTGAACTTAAGAATTTACTAACATGTTGTAACAATTTAAGGAAGTAGTCTTAAGGCTAAAATCAGGTCGGAACTTTGGGTCTCACAATTGTTAACAGAGGCCCATGCTGGAAGATATGCAAGCCTGTGTCCGTGTGTCGTTGGGTGAGAAGAGTCTCTCCTGCCATCTCCCCACTGTAGTCGAGGAGTTTGCTGACACTCACCGTTGAGACTCACTCATGATCACTGTCCATTTGGGTGATGTATCTCACGGCAACTAATAGATAGGTGGAACTGTCATCAGTGAAAAACAAAAGATGTTAAAGTACGTTCTAGGGAGGAAAAAAGGCTGGCAGAAACAACAGAAATTATTGTACACGAGATATTAATATGCCGTTAACGCATTGTGACAAATTTGTTATGTGAATATGGGTTATTAATGAATGATTAATGGGATGGGCTACAGAAGGCAAGAGTGCAGTGTTACTCTAGGATGACTGGGGCACGCTGGAGCTTGAAGAGATCCTTGTTTATAAGGAAAACACCTGGCACTTAATAGAAACATACGCTAGAGAAAAGAACAGGGGAATCCTGGGGTTAGCGGCACTTGCAGCTCCGTGGAACCTGTTTGTATTCTGTACCAGGTAATACGAGTAGTGATTAGCAAGATCATGACTCCCATTGTTGAGCATTTATATTCAGATATCTTCAACCTCATTAACTTCTCTCTTGCACTGTTCCCACCCCTTTAAAAACAGCTGTCATCACTACCATCCTAAAGAAACCCTCCGCGGACCCATTCCTGCTCTAAAATTGCCACCCTATTTCTAACCTCCCTTTCCTCTCCAAGGTTCCTGGAACAAATCATTGCTTCTCAGCTTTCCTTCCTCTCCCGCCATTCCCTCTAATTCCATGTGTGTCATTTCCATGCCGTGCACAGCACAGAAACAGCTCTGGTTAAAGTGAAAATCGACATTCAGTCCATCTGCAATCAGGGCTGCCTCTGCCTTCTCATCCTCATTGACCTCTCTGTTGCCTTTGACACTGTCGACCACTCTATTCTCATCCAGCACCTCTCCTCTCACCTCAACCTTCATGGTTCTGTCCTTGAATGGTTCAGTTTGTACCCCTCACACTGCCTCCACTTCATCTCCTCAAACAGTTTCTCCTCTAGACCCTGTACTGCCTTGTTCTTCAGGGCTTTGGCCTTGGTGCCCTCCTCTTCAACATTTGCTCCCTCTTGGTGACATAATCTGCAGACATAGGGCCAACTTCCACATGTATGCGGATGACACCCAACTCTATCTCTCTGCCTCCACCCATGACTCCAGGACTACTGCTGCCTTGAGAGAATGTCTGTCAGACATCAAGTCCTGGATGAGAGCTATCTTTCTTCAGTTGAATGTCAACAAGACTGGGGTCCCACTGATCGGCTCACGTCAGTTTTTAGACTCTGATAGCATCACCATTCATGGACGCACACTTCACCTTACTAAGCCAGTCCAGAACCATGGCGTTTTGTTTGGCCCTCACTATCCTTTCTACCCCTTTCTACCCTTGGCTCTGCCTTCCCCCACCTCCACAACATTGCCGGGCTCTGCCATGGCCTCACACAATAGGCCGCCGAAACTCTCATACATTCCATTCATAACATCCAGGCTTCACTATGCAAACTCCTTGTTTGACGACCTCCCCAGCTCCTCCCTCCCCAGGCTCCATATCACCTAGAACTCTGCAGCCCATGTCCTCTTCCGCAGTAAGCTGGAGTAAGTTCTGTGACCAAATCACCCCCACTCTCACCAGACTCCACTGGCTTCCAATCACACAGTTCAAGGTCCTCACCTTCAAAGCCCTCCGTCGCCTTGCTTCCCCTTACCTCTGCGACCTCCTAACCCCCTACCGACCTGCCTGCTCCTTCTGCTCAGCGGGCCCAGTTTGCTTCATGCCCCTGCCTTGCTTGCCCAACCATTGGCAGGTGGGCCTTCAGCCATTCTGCCCCTACCCTCTGGAACTCCATCCTGCCATACCTTTGCTTCACCTCATTCCTCGTCTCTTTCAAGATCCACCTCAAGGCCCTCCTCTTCAACTGTGCTTTCGATCAATCTCCTTCCCCCCTGCCATCCCTCCATCCTCCCCAATCCCTACCTCTAGCTTGGGTCTGAAATACTGTCTGTCCAGGACCGTGGGACGTCCTCCCGATATGAAAGGCGCCGCACAAATGTAATTTTGTTGTTTTGTTGTTCTAACCAGGCCCCATATTGTACCAGGTTAGCAAATTCAAGGGGAATTGGGAACCTGTTTTGGTGTATTCTTACAATATCGGGTTTCACCTAGAATACAACATGGGAATTTTGTGCTGTTCTACAGGTAGAATTAACACAGCATGGGTTGTGTAGGCTCTCAGCACACTGTCCAATGTTAAGTACCTATTTTAATCATCAGAATTTTTTAAATGGTGTTGCAGGGCTTTAGGGTATCTAAAGTGCTCTTATGGTTCATCAACAAGACTAGGAAATATAGACTTGTCCTGAGCCAATGTTGAAGAGGTAGAGTGGTCCAACATTGAAAAATATTTCACACTGGCAATGCAGGTGGCGACTGGCAATGAGACCCATATTATTGATGCACAGTGCGATTTATCCTGCAGGATTAGTGATAGTGATGTCAATGGCTGAAGTAAATGATGAACTAGAATGGTCTATAATACCTGTCAAGATGAGAGCCTATCTGAAAGCCAGGCACTCGCACACAGGCATTGACACACTCACAGACATGTACATGTACAGTGTATACAGTATATACATGCTCACAGGTAGACATGCACACATACACACACAGGCCGCAGACACACAGACATGCACACAAAGTCTCACAGACACACATACAATAATACACAGATACACAGCCCTGCAGACACACAAACACTCATAGACACAAAGATGTACAGATGGACAGGCGCACATGCACACATACAGGTACATGCGCATGCAGGCGTGCACAAACAAAACACAGACACACACATGCTCAAAGATGTATGCAAACACACATAGATGCACACATAGAAAGACTCAAGAGGCACACAGACTCAGTGATGCACACACAGACGCACAAATACAGAAACATACGCACAGATACACACACATAGGCACAGATGTATAAGCACAGAGACACACAGGCGCACGCATACATTTACACACAGACACACGCACAAAAATGCAGACACACACAGACTGAGAAAAGACATCTATACTCACACTGTGGCACATACATATACACACAGGCACACATGATTTATCCTAGATTTACAATTGAAGAGCTTCAAATATTCAAATAGAAGTTATCAGAATGGAAAGGAAACGACCCTCAGAGACTCTTTTGAAATGGAATAAGAAGCAAATTGTTTAACAGGAAGAGTGAAAAATATATAATTCTGCAAAAACAAGGAGAGGCTATCAGGTAATTTCATTTTAAAAAGGAAAGAATGATTGACAAAGGAAGGATGAAATGAAAAGTTGAAATATGGGTGATAAAATTAAGAATCTGCTGGGAGATGCATGCACTAACTGCGGTCCAGTGGAGGGCTGCATATCATAGAGAAGTGGATTTATTTGCACCCAGTTTATGCACTGAATAGCAAGGCTCAGTACCCGAGGGGGTTAGCATTAGAAAATGGTGACGTTTCTGCTGAAGCAGCGGTCCGTGTCACATTACCATGCTTTGTTACTAATGAACTGGTGCAAGTTCCCTGCTGTTTCCTGAACAGACTGTAATTTCTGAAAAGTGACTGTGAAATATTCTGCAAACTGAACTAGGTGCTACCATTTACCTAATTTGGCATGATAGACAGAGCTTCAATATCTGCTGCTATGTGACCCAATCCCAGGTAGATCGAAGGGCTCTCTGAAAATACCATGCAGCCTAGGCATAAAGTAAAACCACATATAGTATATTTTTTTAATTAATGAACAGATCTGGAAATAATCAGGGCTAACTTTCGCTTGCACAATGAATGCACTTAGAGGGCTGTCATCTGGCTATTTGAGTAATTGTTCTCTTGCCACTTTAATGTTTTGTAATTGAATAATTTATCAGCTGCTATTTTCAGTTATTAGAAAAATAAGAAACCCATTGAAGTTTTGCCAGTTTTTCTCCATGTGTTACACTAATGCACAGTATATGGATGTAAAAAAGATGTAAAAAGACCAAATGGATCAGTCTTCCTTAAGTTGCATGTAAAATAATAAGAATCGCATTTGGTTATAGCGCCTCATGACGCCATCAACATCTCAAAGCACTTCACAGGATTTTACTGCAAAGTGTACTATGTAGAAGCCCATTTATACGGCACCCGCGGGACCTGGCCAATGCTGGTTAAAGTGCCTGCCGGATATTCGGGTGGCCCACGGCCGAAAACCCACTACAAAAAAAATTGAGTTCTTTTAACACACACCATACACACCAGACTAAATAATAACAGAATATTATATTGGTACTTATTGTTAAAACTACTCTCTTGCGCTTCTCACCTTTACTGATCAAGGTTTACAGTCCAGCGATTCTTTTTTAAATGGAGGACGCCAGGTGGGTGAAAAAAATGGCAGCGCGATTTTGAAGTCGCGTGACTTTACTAGCTGCAAGCCAAAGTCCTAGACTCTACTAGCAGCAAATCGAAATACTGCACCTGTGCGACAATGTGGGTTATCGGCTAGCGTTATCGGCGTGCCGCTAGTATGACTTTAAAGTCATACTCGCTCCATTTTTTTCACCCGCTTGGCGTGCTCCATTTTAAAAAGAATCGCTGGACTATAAACCTCAACCACAGCATCATGGCTTCAAGCGCAGCATTATCATCAGAGGTAAAAAGCGCAAGACAGCAGTTTTAACAATAAGTACCAATACAATATTCTGTTATTATGTTATTATTTATGCATTTACAGTAAAATGCTCCACTGCTATTGTTCTGGATAAGTTCCGGTTTATCGAATGGGGACTTTTTTTTGGGTGTGCCGGTTAGACAGAAATGCTGGTGCATCGAGTCATGGATAAATGGGCTTCTACTGTATGTATGGATAAACGTAACAACCAATTTGCGCATAGCAATGTCCAACAAATAGTCATGAAGTAAATTATGAATTTTATCTGAAGGATTGTTGGCCACGACACGAGGAATAGTGCTATCAAGAGTAGTGCCTGATCAGGCAGCCGAGACCACAGTTTAACATTTCATCTGAGGGATGGCACCTCGGGTATTGCACTAGAGTGTCACTCTAGACTACATGTTCTAAGTCTAAATATGGGATTTTTGACTCGGAGGCAAGAAAACTAGCAACTGAAATCGTACCAGCAACAAAGTAAAAATGCATTGTAGACAGTGAGAAAGACAGCATATCATCATATTGTAATATTTCAAAGTGCCTCATCAGCAATTGCCATCAAGTATAATGGTTACTTGATTTGTATAACGGAGTGGCAGAAACGTCCTACAACCTGCCACAAGGTGATCTGGAAGATTGTTAGCTAGGATGGCAGCACAAGATGTGGAGTGAAGCCTGATGCCTTTGGATGTCCTAGGATTTTCTAGGAAAATAGCTCCTAGAAGGCCAACTAGTCTTACCTGGAAAGTGATTTTTGTCCGAAAGTTTACATTTTTTAGAGTTGTGATAACAAAATTTAATTTAGCATTAATCTGGAAAATAGTTTTTTACTGTTCTTAAGAATTTTTTTTAGGATTGAATTAAAATATTTCCACAAATCTGCATGATCATAAATAGTTTTACAGGCTTTGACCAGGTAGAATTTCCCCACAGATTCTTTCTGGTGTGGGACATAAGCACTACCACTGACTTGGCTAGTGCATTGGGGAGCATCACTTCAGGTTTTCAGTATTATTGTGGCATATGATGGGTGCAGTGAAAGAAAGCACATGTGACCAAAGCTGACCACACAATACACAGTCACTACACTTGCAGCTTACCCTTGGAAGCACTTTGAGATCTCCTCCAAATATAAAAGGTCCTATATCGTATTGAAGCATTATTATGGGAGGGAATTTTGTGATATTGCGTTCATCAACACCATTATGTTAGCAGAGTGCAAGCCAGACGCTTAATAATAATAATAATCATAACTTCTTATACAGAGCCTTTCACGTCGGAAGTCGCAAGGCGCTGAACGGTCAGGGTTTGGACCTGAACTGGGGGTCAAGATCGGGGAGGGTGGAGGGCAAGAAAGGTCAAAGGGTGGCCAAAGGCTTGGTCAAAGAGGGGAATTTTGAGACGCACCTTCAAGGAGGCAAGGGAGGGAGTGACGCAAAGTTAATGTGGGATGGATTTCTATTGGTTTGGGCAGAAAGGCCTTTCTTCCCAACCCGACGACAATGGTGGGGCGGGCCAGATGGTGCACGTAGAGCAGGTCCGAACCTGCTAAGCAGAGGGTGCAAACAGGTTGTGATGGGGTCAGCAGGCTGCAGAGACAGGGAGGGACAAGGGCAGGTTTTCTCGCAGAAAGATATGTAATATTAGCAGGCTTTCCACTCCATCACCTCCTTGTGTTCAGAGCAGGAATCTTGCTGCCAGAGATGTGAGAACATCCTCTGAGCCACAAGTGATGGGTGTAAAGACATTTTTCTTATTTATATAAACAGAATGAGGTGAAAAATAATGATGGAGGTATCCTATTTATCATTGAATGACATACGGCATTCACTGCAGAAATCACACGTTTCATTTTTGAAAAGAATGTCCCAGATCAGAGGTATTAAAAACATGTACAGGTACCCTGCCCCAACCGCAGCCTCGTCAACCGCGAAACTCACGCATCCATGGTTTGCTAAATGCGACAACCCTTGCAAACCATGGCTTATAACCCTTGCTTATCCATGGATTTTAACACTAACACTAGCGTTTAGTGCTAGGACCCAGTTGCATCAACCAGCCTCGATGTCGCTTCGCGCTAGGGTATAGCGCTAGGACCCAGTTGTGATGTCGCATTCAACCAGCGACAACGCTTCCCTCTTAGGATTAAGATAAATATAGTAACATGAATTTATTGTTGCTTCTCCGGAGCCTAGCTTGTAAGTTTAGCAGCATTGGCTGCCAGGATCTGCAGATCTCTCTCTCTCTGTATCATAGGCTGCAGAAGTCTCTCTCTCTGTATCTCAGGCTGAAGAGGGATCTCTCTATCTCTCTGTAAGTGCATCTCGGACTTTAGAAAGGTCTCTCTCTCAACTCTCTATTTCACCTTCTCTTCCCCCCACCCGCCTCCTCCCCTCTCCCCCCACCCCCTTCTCTCTTTCACCTTCTCTCTCTCTCTCTCCTCTGTCTGTCTGAGGATCAGACAGTCTCCCCCACCACCCTCTGTCTCTCTCTCTCTCTCTGTGTCTGTTTGTAGATCAGTCAGTCAGACAGCCTCGCAGATTGCTGCAGATGCGCCCAAACTTACCCCCCCTATCCCCATGTATATTATAACTGTATGTTTTGTTTGTGTTTAGTTCTACGAAACGCTAACTTACTCCTCGTATCCCCATGTTTCCCATAGGGCCTGTATTTTCTAACTGCAGTTTTACCAACCATGGTTTACAGGAACATATCCCCCGCGGTTGGGGAGGGATACCTGTATTTGTATTGAAAACTCCGGAATCTTTGAAACACTTACTAGTGAACATGTATTTAAAAATCATTAATTCCTGTCTTCTTCATAGTCAGCAACCGTGTGGCATTTCACGCAGCCTGAGTGAATGAGCTAACCCTAACTGTTGCCATTACAGGTCACCCTGATAACAACTAGCTCACAGACTAACAAAGTTATCTGGGATTTTTCTATTTCCAACTATTCATTCTTCTTGCAAATCGCTGATGATCAACAAGTATGTTTAGTTTAAAGGGAGTCTTACTATCAGAACCCCTTTTAAAACTCAAGTGCAGCAATCATGAATTTCCTGTTTTTTTTAAACACTATTGTTTTTTCAGAGAGTATTGATTATTTCATTGTGCCTTTGAAACGTTTCAGAGCCTGATGTTACAGGGTGTGAAATAACCCTGTTGACAACTCAGAGGTTAGGACTCTCCATTTGTTCTTGTTGGCTTCCACCACAGGCTCCCCTTCAAACCAACAATGATGTCATGAGACTTCCCTTTTCAGTGCCTCGGGACATCCTCCTGATGTGAAAGGCGCTACACAAATGTAATTTTTATTGTTGTTGTTTTGGGGCAGAAGGACAAATTTGGGGGCTGATTCCACTGGGGTGTTTGAGATTGAAAATGGAAAAACTTTTGTTCACTTTTTGACAGGACCATCTTTGATGTGAAAAGACAAAGTGACAGAGTTACCGGTACTCTCCAATACTGTGTCACTGGACAAAGCATCTTGCAGTGTAAACGTATAATTTTTTGTAGGGAATGCCATGTATGTTTCACTCACTTGTGAGCCCTTGATTCTACAAGAGAAGTGGATGAGTATTTGGGGAAGACGGGTTTGCGAGGTTATGGGAAGAGAGCTGGGGAGTGGGATTGATTTTGAATACCTCTTTTCAAAGACCCTGCACAGACTCGATGGGCCGAATGGCCTCCTTTTGTGCTGTAAAATTCAATGATTCTCTACCTCGAATTTGCTTCAGATCAACATTTCAATTCATGGCTTGGCCAGCTTCACACCCAATCATTGTGATGTGATCAGTAGGGAAAAGGGGTCCTACGCAGACCTGCCTTTAGTTAGTGAGCTTCTGCATTTTTCAACAATGTGAAAATTAACACCAATATTACATCAACAATCCACAACACCACCCCATTCCCAACCAACTGTCTCATTATATCAAATGTTGGTGATACTGTAACTATTTATAACTAGGTTTCATTTTGATTGTTATCAAATTTATGGGAAGGCTCAGCATGACCCAGCACTCTGAATACTGTATGCTCAGGAGGAACTGAATGAAAGAATAAGGTGCTCCATGTGAGGGTGACATCACACGTTCTGAGACACTACCCTCTGCGGAGGGCACTATATAAGTGCAAGTAGTTATTGTGACCAATTGATTACTGACACTCAATTATTGAGGGTGAGAATATGCACTAAAAATATTTCTGTTGTTTTTGCAGTAATGCCTTATAACAGTGCCCACCATTGTGTTGTGGAGGTGGAAAACTTCCTGTTCGTGCTCGGAGGAGAAGACCAGTGGAACCCTAATGGTAATATTAGCTGAACATGAGGGCATGCTCTTCAAAGAACTGTGCGAATCTCCTGGTAAAAGGAATAATCCAGCAACAGATAAAGCTGTATTAGTTTGCAATTGGGCCACTGTTCAGTGGTGAGCTGATTTCAAATGGCCTCAGCAGCCCTGGGTTACAGACGGAAGTAGCAACTAGTCTGAAAGCCTGAACTTCTGCTCCTGACTGCTATCCGGTGGTTCCTGAAAAGTAACACGTGAATCAGAGAACTGGCCTGTGTTTAGCTATTGTGCTGCTACAGTTAAACAGGCACCCAGCATCTGTTGGTTAAACTTAGATTGAAAAAAGACACTTGTAAACAGTTACATGGCATAACTCTTGCGAGAAGTCTTTCAGAAGGGGAAAAAGTCTGGAAAACAGGAGTTTAAAACAGTTATTTCAAACACGATTCCTTAAGTCAGGTATCCAAGGGGTACTCTTTATAATAACTGAGAGTGCATCCCTCCGACTTATGGGAATTCTGTTCCAAAGGAAACATTGGAGCAGAGTTTCTGATCATTGCCCCCAATGTAGATCTTGAATTAGACTGAAAGCCACCCACAATACAGATGGTGAATTAGACTGGCCAGTTTTAGATGCTTTAATTAGAGAGTTATGTTTGAAATTAAGGAGTTGTGTTTGAAATCACAAAGCAGGAATGGAGCTGTCAATCAACCGGGTGGTGTTCACTGATGTTGGTGAACATTTTGTTTCACACTTACAATAGGAATATCTGTGTAAACACAGATCAGAAAGTTCACTCGTATTAGAAAACAAATGGTGTTAGACCCCACTGTGGGAATATAATTACTCTGCCTTTGTGTTCATTAGCAAGAGAATGCAGCTCCAACAACTAATGATTCGATGAAAAAGAAACTGCTTTGACATAAAACAGAAAATGCTGGAAATGCATAGAACGCTGGTGAAGGATTTCATCCGAAATGTTAACACATCTTTCTCTTTCAGATGCTGATCGACAAACTGCTCATTTCCATCATTTTCTGGCTTTATTTCAGCTTTGTAGCACTTGCAACTTTCTCTTTTAACCTCCACTATTTAAATATTAAAAATATTTTTCCTGCAATTGCATGAATTGCAATACTGAGTTGAGGATAGATATAAAAAATCACATTCTGTACAGTATTTTCGTTAGCTTCGCTGTTAAGATTGAGATCAATTTAAAAATAACCAATAATATTGAGTTGCTATTGAACCTATTAGCAATATGGTTCAGGCTCACTGTGTCTTCATCATCTGTAGTAGTGTAACTGTTGACCAATAATATTTTGATAAGTTTGGAGAAATGAGTGGGGATTGCTAACACAATGGTAAATATTTTTCTGTTAAAAAATGTCCTGCATAACTTAGACTGTAGCAATTTGGTACTGAAATGGGGTTTAATTTCTATCTTTTTTGAACAGGAAAACATAGCACAAATTTTGTCAGCCGATATGATCCGAGATTTAACAGCTGGGTACAACTCCCTCCGATGCAAGAAAGGTAATGCATTTCTAATATTTCCTAAAACCTTAAAAGTTTACACATGAAACCATGACAAAGTGTTATAGGGCCAATGACAACAACAACAATAAATGAATATGGAATAAAATGCTTTGTTATAACACAGTAATTTCTCTATGATGAAGATTTTTAATTTCCTTTTATTCTTTACCTTTAGAAAATCTCCTCTCACACTGGCCCATTCTATTTAATATAATAATAATAATTCTTGCATTTGATATAGCACTTTTCACATCTTCTAGACGTCTCAAAGTGCTTCACAGAATATACTGTATATACATATTTATATAAATATGAATAATATTATAAATATGAATTGATTGTATATTTTGTGAGCGAAACACAACAGCCAATTGCGCCCAGCAGTGTCCCACAAACAGTTGTGGATTGAGTTACCAATTTATTACTATATTGAATTATCCCCAGAAAAATTATCCCCAGAAAAATGACCACCAATCGATTTAACAATTTACTGCTAAGTAAACAGAGGCGTGGGAGTTAGGAAACTTGCCCAATGCTTATCTAGACTAGGAGGCAGATTCAGAAAGGCTTCATTTTGTTTAGTTATTGGGGACTAGGGAAAATTTTGGACTGGCCTGAGAGCCAATCCAGAGTCAGATAGCGACAGAAAAGTTCAGTACTGATGTGATATGCATTCCATTCGTCCATTATCACTAAGCTCAGTGGAGCCCCCCAAGCTCCTTTCGGAAACACACAGCACCAGGCAGTCCAGTGCATGAATACACTAATCACCGGTTCTGGTGTTCCAGGAAGATTTCCTGACTTTAGAGAAATTGGCTTATAATGTGGTTATTGGAGACATTGTACCGAGAGTACCATGTTAGAATGGGGGGTTCCCTGTGGTACTGAGGAAGAGATGTTGCTATTAAAAGAACAACAAACTCAACAGCACCACACAGAGGTCATCCAAAGAATAGAAAGTACAGTACAGTAATAGAAGACAAACCTGATTTAAAAAAATATAATCCTTGCATTTGATATAGCATCTTTCATGTTGGGAGTTACATCTCAAAGTGCATACTACCAGGGTTTACTACATGTTTTATATGTGGTACACTTGAGTAATAAAGATATGAAAGAGAATGGGGAAAGAACAGGAAAATGAGATTAGAACAGACAGGTCCTGAAAGGAGCTAGCTTGGCACAGATGCAATGAGCCAAATGAATCTCATTCAGTGCTGACATTTCCAATAACCACAACCAAATCATTATTAGGTATCTGCCTGACTCAGCTGATAGCATCCTCACTCTAAGTAAGAGGGTTGTGGATTAAAGTTTCATGTCAGGACTTTGAATTTAAACCGAGGTCCCATCTACCTGTTCAGGTCAACTTTATAGATCCTATAACACTTCCCAAAAAGGAAAGGTTTCTCCTTTGAATGACAACACCTGGGATAAAATTCGTTATTCACTTAATAGATGTTTGTGGAACCACGTTGTGTACAATTTAGTTGGTCAGTGCTCCCTACATTAAGAATCCTGTGAAGTACTGTGAGACATCCTCCAAAATGAAAGGTGCTATATCAAACATAAGGATTATTATTGTATTTATTATATATCCTTCTCTGTCATATATATCCCTGATAGCATCCTTTAGAAATAAATAAAGTTTAGCAAACATCTGAAATAGAATAATAATCATCCTTGCATTTGATATAGCACCTTTCATGTGGGAAGAATGTCTCAAAAGTACTTTACAGGTTGTACCTTGAAGTACAGTAACTGTATTTGTAAGAGAAAATCTCAGCCAATTTGAAGAAGAAATTGGAGATTCTAAAATGAAGATGAAGTGTAGAAAGTGACTAAATAACAATAATAAGATAATAATAATCCTTGCATTTGATATAGCACTTTTCACTTCTTCTGGACGTCTCAAGGCGCTTTTGAAAACAGGATGGTCAATTGAAGGAATTCACCTTTTCTTCTTCCTCAATCCACTGGCCTTGCATCAGATCCTGAATACATTATGTACATTTGTTTATTATCATTGATGAAATAAAATAAACTTCAAATATTTCTAAGCCTATACACCGTGTGGAAAACAAACCTGATCATTGAACAGCAGAATTACATCAATAAATTTTTACCAATTACCTCTATCTCATATCTAATGGAATGCAAACACATGGTGTAGAACAGAAATCATCCTCTTTATTTTTGCTGGTGAATTTAAAGTAATTATAAGGTCTGATAAGTGCCAAGTGGAAACCTGCAAGCACAGCTGTAACATCGATAATTCAAGCAATTGAGTTGATGTTGATCATCAGGTCAATGATAAATGGAAAAAAAATTGTTCACTTTTCACAGTAATGGTGATGTTATCCGCTTACAGATTCATTGTTAAAATGCTTCACATTAGTATTTGCAGTAACCTCCATGGCACCTCATTCAGTTGAAGCAGATGGTGACAACTTTGGCATTTCACTTGATCCTAGGCTCAGTTTCAAACACAAGTCCAGTCCATTACCAAGACTAGCATCCTCAGCCTCTTCAAAGTTGCAACCAACACCCTCAATTCACCTTCCCTCCCTCGCTGAAATCCATATCTATTCTTTCACCTCAAACAACTTTCCAATGCTCTTCTTGCTGACCTCCCGAGCTCTCTGTCATTTGAGGCCCTCTCCAAGCTCCATTGGCTTCTAGTATCTTAGAGGATTGAGTTTAAGATTCTTGTCCAGAGTCTTTGAATCCCTCCACCCTCTCACCATCACAAAAACAGCAACAAAATTATATTTGTATAGCGCCTTTCACATCGGGAAGATGTCCCAAGGTGCTGCACAATCAGTGTTTTTCAGACCCGATCTGAGTCAGGAATGGGGTGAGTGAAGAGAGGGGAGATGGGGGTAACCAATGATACTTGAAGAGGAGAGTCTTGAGGTGGGACTTGAAGAAAGCTAGGGAAGGGGCGAGGCGGAGGCAATGTGGGATAAAATTCCAGAGGTTGGGGGCAGAGTGGCTGAAGGCTCACCCGCCAATGGCAGGTCGATCGGGGGACATGGAGCAGGCCGGAAACCACTCGGGGCTTAGGAGATCACAGTGGTAGGGTGGGGCAAGGCCGTGGAGGACTTTAAAGGTAAACACCAGTATCTTGAATTGAATCCTTTTTATGATGGGGAGTCAATGGAGTCGGGCAAGAATGGGAATGATGGGGTCACGGAGCTTGGGGCAGGAGAGCACATAGGCCAAAGAGTTATGGATGATCTGCAGCCTATGGAGGGAGGAGTTGGGAAGGCCAACAAGCAGGGCATTGGCATAGTCAAGCCTGGACATGGTGAAGGCATGAATGAGAGTTTCAGCGGCCTACGGGGTGAGGTAGTGACGGAGTCGGGCAATGTTATGGAGGTAGGGAAGGCGGAGCTGGCATACCTTGGTTGTGGTGGAGGAAAGACAGTTGAGGATCAAACAAGAACCTATGTCCTATTTATACAATCGATCCTATATCTTCCACTCGTCTGAGTACAGTATTGTGTACGGTATTGCTCCCTTTGCTTCACCATTGGCAAATAAACCTTCAGCCATTATGTCCACTGGAACTCTCTTTCCAAAAGCTTATTTGTCTGGCAACCTTACCAGCAGATTTCAAAAATCTACTCAACAAAACACATCTCCTCCCTAAGGAACATTAACAGCTCTTTAACCTATCATCTCCTGCCCTCTACCCCATTTCTCCTTTGTCTTCCTTGCCTTGCCTCTTCCTCTCTGTTAATCCTTAAAAACTTCTCCCTCCCAACGTACCCCAGTTCTGACGAAGGGTCGTGGACCCGAAACGTTGATTCACTTTTCCTTTCACCATAGATGCTGCCTGATCTGCTGAGTGTTCCCAGCGATTTCTGTTTTTGTTTCACATCTCTTCTACCTTGTTCTCAGTTAATACCTTTCAATCTCTCATTTTTCTACTTATTTGCCTGAAGCTAGTGCATCATTAAAGGTAGCTGGAAAAAAGATCATGCATTTGTATAGCTCAATTACCATATCTAAGCATTTCAAAGTGCTTTACAGCAATTATTCTCAAGTGTTTTTTGTCAGCAAATCCAGCAGCTATTTTTTGTACAGTGACGTCCAAGAAACCCATGAGGTGAATGATCTCTCAAATCACAAGATTGGTTTGGATCCAGAAAGTTCTTCAGCCCATCTGATCTCATCTTCCAGAATACCCAACCTACTATGATCTCTACCCAGACTTATGAACCCCACCTGGCATCGAGCTGTTTTTAAATGAATCCTGTAACCTGGCCTCTACCACCTTTCCAGGCAACCTGTTCTAGTCGTTGATTATTCTTTGATTAAGGAAAAAGTTCCTGGTTTCCTTAAATTGCCCTTTACAACTCTAAACC
This sequence comes from Hydrolagus colliei, assembly GCA_035084275.1. Lineage (NCBI taxonomy): Eukaryota > Metazoa > Chordata > Chondrichthyes > Chimaeriformes > Chimaeridae > Hydrolagus > Hydrolagus colliei. The sequence goes on along the minus strand of CM068743.1, from coordinate 96,362,963 downwards.
TATTTCTACTGTCTTGTTGCACCCTAAAGTACTGATCTGGGTTTACTTTTTCAATCCCATCTAAAATATTACTGTATACACCTCTATGAGGATCCTTCTGAGATGGAAAAGCTTGTCTAATTGTTGCTCATATCATAGAACATTCTTCTAACAGTGGGCATCATCTCCGCTGTTCTTCTCTGTATTGCCTCTGGAACCTGGTCAGCCCCTTAAAGTATTGGTGACCAGAACATCATGGGATCCTCAAGGTGTAGTTGGGGGCAGTGGGGGGTGAGGGATAATTATGCAAGCTGAATGACCAAATTTGAGTATGACTGCACAGAAATAACACCAGCAATAAACAGTGTACAGTACTTATTATGTCATAATTTTGCTTCTTGTTAACTGTTTAATAATCTGACTTTCATTTTGTTTGTAGGCGAGCAAGTTTCTATGCCTGTCTCCTGGATAAGCACTTGTATGTGATTGGTGGAAGGAATGAAACTGGCTATTTGTCAAGTGTTGAATGCTATCATCTGGAAACCAATGATTGGTGCTATGTGTCATCCCTGCCTCAACCTCTGGCAGCTCATGCTGGAGCGTCACACAATGGAAAGATTTACATATCAGGTACTTTTAAAACTTCTGCTTTTAAATACAATGAGTCGGATGTTACTGCAGGTGCTGATGAATTAAGACAATGTTAAAATGGCATTCACATCTTCAGCTGTTGAATTTCTTCAGGTGGAGAATAATAATAATCTTTCCATTTGATATAGCATTTTACTATGTCTTCGAGATGTCTCAAAGGTACTTCACAGAATATACTGTAGAGTGAATTGATTGTAAATTTTGCGGAGGAAACAGTGTACAACTCTCCACTCTGCTCACTTTCTTTTTGTTTCTGTACTCTTTGCATTCTCTCTCTTCTCCCAAAATAAATTTGTTTATTAATGATTAGCTCTTCCTGAATCTTCCTGCACAAGCTCTGCATTATACCTGCATTAGTTCTGCACCATACCCTCACCAGGTCTGCCTATTTGGACAAGGTCCTGGTGGGTGACCAATGCCTGTTGTTGGGATTTCTGATCCCGAGAGTTCAAATGATGACCAAACAATCCTTAATAAAAGATACGGTTTTTAATATATATAAACTCACATAGTGAGAAATACAGAATGGTTAAAATACAGATATACTACCGGTTAAAACAGGATTCAGCTGAATCGAACGTCGGTTGGTCTCAAGATGGATTCTGTCTGCTGCTATACTCACACCTTATCTGGATCAGACCTCCTGGTCTAACTTAACTCTTGGACTTCTCTCCCAAACATATCCAGAAATCCTCCTGACCTTTGACCAGTCCAAACCTTACCCTCATCTCTGATGTTCTAACATCTTCTTTATCTTGTCTAATGATATTAATGGGAGTTGCAGAGAAATGTAAACATAGTACCTTCCTTATCTTAGTACCAATCAAGAGAAGAACACTCTGTTTATGCTAACCTCCTTAGCTGACATTCTTCCTGGCTGTTTGTCCTGTCCAACCTGGGACAAGAGGGAGTCTTGTTTACATTACTTCGCTGTTCCCTACAAGAGTTGTTCGTTTACACTCGAAGTTGTTAGACATGCATTCCATTCTCCCAATCCTAGCTTCAAAGCTTTTCCTCGTGTCCAGATGGCCCTTACAAGGGTCATAAACTTGTACCGTCCAGTTTATGGTGCCCACATCTTTTAACCATACCCATCATTTTCCAACACAGTGGAACCACAGTAGATGATTAGGGGAATTCATAAGCCTTCAGAGAAAGAGAAAAGGAGAGAAACGGAAAACTCAATTAACGATGACTCAGCTCCCTAACATGAGATAATTGAGATCTGCATTTTGTTACATGAGAAAGTTACAGACATACAGATGATGTGCTAACATCCTGCACCTTAGAACTGTAGGGACCAAACCAATTAATGCATGGATGGATGGATGGGTATATGCTCATGTTGTGGGCATAGATCATTGCTTGTGGATCAGAAGTGGCTTCGGGGCCATCAAGAAGCAGCTCCTGAACATTTACACGATAGTAGGTAAGTCCGTGTTCGATCGGTGGTGTGTTTTCAGTTTACTTGATTGAATATTTCTTGATTGAGGGCATAAATCAAGAAATATTCAATCAAGTTTTTGGGGGGCTGACCATAAAGATTGGTTATCCCTGGCATAGACTTTACATCTTGTATATGTGATAAAAGTGGGGTGGAAATGTCATCACACAAATTAACACACAATTTCATGATATTGGATGCAAATGCTGTTACTTGCAGGAGGTGTTCATAATGGGGAGTACGTTCCATGGCTCTACTGTTATGACCCAGTAATGGATGTATGGGCCAGAAAACAAGACATGAACACCAAACGAGCAATCCATGTTCTAGCTGTGGTGAATGATCGTCTGTATGCCATTGGGGGAAACCATTTAAAAGGTATGACCTACTGGATCTAAAACAGATTTCATGTCTGAGACCAGACACCACTTGAAATGTCCAAGTGACAATTGTCTGAAGTCTAAAAAATAATATGAATTTTGTATTGTACAACACTCTGCAGTTTTCTGACTTTTCTGGCTGGTAAGTTCACGAATCTCACAACCTGAAAATTGCAATTAACGTAACAGATCTGGTTTGCAGATATCACATTTCAAACACCACTGTTTCTCTCTGGACTGTAACACGTACATGAATGCCTGAGTGATCTAGCACAGTTTGAGCTGTTCCTCCAATCCAGCGTGCCAAATAGACCATTACACTACTTTTTGGGATACATTCTAAACAGCCTTCTAGAAATAGGTGCTGAAAGGAGGATGCTTATAGTGCCTATCAATGATTCATCCAGCCAGGAAGGCATGAAAATCAGTGCAGATGAAATCATCAGCCATTAATGTTAAAATGTGCAAACAAAATGGGTGGATGAGTAAGCAGTCAGGGGTAGGGGGTGGGGGAGAGCATATATTAAAAAAAAATGGGACTGTGAGAGATTGACAAATGCAGCACCTTATCATATCCTGAGGCAATGTTTGCTATGCATGATGCTGCTCACTAGTTTACAATGGGAGCAAAATACTGTACTGAGCTCAGTGTTAAACATAGTGATCCAAACCTTAGCCTCAACATGTCTCACTAGGGAGTAGTAATCTATTAATATTTACATGGATGTGATAAGATCAAATTGTATATTACTTAAGGCTAGTGGGTGTGCTTTTGGTGAATTGTATTTCCCCAAATGTGTGTTTTTTTTATTGTAAAATGCATTTCTCCCAGCTGCTGCCACTTTGATTCGATCATTTATTTCTCCTCCTATGAAAATATTTCCGCTCAAAACTTGTACTTGTACATTCTGGGAAGGGAGTACTCGTGAGCAGTCTAGAATGACTCTTCCTTTACATGTGAAAGTGCTTCAGAGTAAATTGGAGACCAGTCCAGAGATGCATGAGCTTAGACAAGGTAGCCTAAATGATTTTTCTCATAGACCACAATCTGTTCAAATAAATGACCCTCACCTGAATGGCCCTACTTTATGTATGACTATTGGCAGGCAATTTTATATTGTCCTCAATCCTCCTCTTTAGTCAGAGAGTAATTAATAACTGGAATAGGTTGCGAGCGAGTGTGTGTGTGTTGTGTGTGTAACGGGCAGCTTGATGCTGTGACAGGAAGATAGTAGGGTGAGTATTCTAGAGGGATCAGATTGGATGGACTGAAAGGCCTTCTTCATTCACATCAATCTTGTGATCTTATGAACATTCCCACGTGTGCACTTTCCAGCAGAGGTCCAGGTAAGTGATTAGGTGCAGGTATTTTGGGAGGTTTTCCCATTTCCTAGTGCAGGTCACTGAGGTCCCTACTGCCACTGTTGCTGGGTTGCAAGGGAAATTGACTATCTCCAACCAAACAGAGGTATACTCTTAGTTTTTTTCATATCCTCGATTCACTGATACTCCATTAAATGTGAATGTATGCTTGAAAGAGAACTCTTCATGTGTCAATTTTGTAATTGTAATGCATTTTGTATTTCTTTTGTACTTCAATTGAAGTGAAATAAGTAAAGTGGGAAGAATTGTACTGCTCATAGCTAAAAGCTGATTGTTATGACTCAACAATACTTTCTTTGGTCTAGGTTTTTCACACCTCGATGTTATGCTAGTTGAATGTTATGACCCTAAAGGCGACCAATGGAGCATTCTTCAGACCCCTATCCTGGAGGGTCGCAGTGGTCCAGGCTGCACAGTATTGGATGACAACATTTACATAGTTGGGGGTTACAGCTGGAGTATGGTGAGGATGCGTTTCATTCTGCTTTTTTTTACTCAATTGTTTGTACATTTGTGTGCATTCCTACTGTGCATTTCTATAAGAGCTATCGTGTCCACATGCAACAGCTCTACACTGGATTATGGAACAGAGCAAAACATGAGCAAATCATCTCCAGGATCCCTATTCCATCATCAAATATTTTCATTCAAACATTAACTTTAAGTGATGATAGGAACATGGGGCTGTCTGATTCCAAATGACAAAACTGATACACTGCTTTATCTCTCTGCAATAGCTCCCTGCAATAGATATCTTCATCAAATAGCTAACCAAATCTCTTCTAAATTCACTGACCCATCTAGTCCTATTAATTTCCTGGGTAGATGATTTCACCTTTTATTTTAGCTCTCTCTGTGTAAAGTAACTATGGTAATTGTAATCTTCCCTATTGTGCTTGAGTCATATTTCAATCCCTGAAATTCCCAAATTGAATTTTTAGTTTATCTCTAGACTGTCTGTAATATTCTTGACATAGAAACTCCACACAATTCATTAATCATTACAGACTGACATTTTTTAATTGGCTCAGTCTTAAAATTTAAATGATATGGAATTTTCTTGGAAAATTCTTCAATTCAGTTTTCATTTGGAAACTGGTTTTCCTGACAACCTCTTTTTTCCTTAAAAATGCAGTCCGTCTAGTGTTTTTGCACATGTGTATTCATATATTTCGAAACTTTTTTAAAATAATGTATTTGTTGTTTACAAAAAAAAGGGTGAGCTTTAATCATTGGGTTATTTTTCTTTGTTTTTTTTTAAGCTGTATTGGTTTTTGTTTTCCTTTTAGAAGTTCATTGTTACAATTGTGGAAACACAGCTAAGGCTTTTATATACAGGTAGACCCCACTTATCGAACGCCCGGTTACCAAAACTTCACTATAACGAGGGTTTCTATTTGAACCACTTCTCCACTTAGCAAAGGCTGCTTTCGCAAAACGAATGTTGACACACACTTTAAATCTTATAGGCTTCTCGTGCGCAGCTTCTCATGCGCAGCTTCTCTCTGGTTACCCCAGCAACGCACACTCAGTCTTTAGCATGCCTCAGTTAAGCAGTGCAGCCCCTCCCATATGGGAGGAGCTTAAGCGGCAGGAGGCTTTGTGGCTTCAATAATAGTAAGTTGAGATGGGGGGGTGGGGTGGCGGATAGAGAGATGGGGGGATAGAGAGATGGGGTAATGGAGAGGGGGATACAGAGACCGGGGGATAAAGAGATTGGAGGGGATAGAGAGGGAAGGGAGGGGAGGGGGAATCGAAGAGAGGTGGGATACAGAGGAGGGGGGATAGAGAGAAGGGAGGGGGCAATAGAGAGAGAGAGGGGAATAGGGAGGGAGGTGGGCATAGAGAGATAGACAGGAGGGTAGGATAGAGAGGGAGGGGAGGGGGGGATAGAGAGATAGAGAGGAGGGAGATTAGAGAGATAGAGAGGGAGGGGGGGATAGAGAGGGTTGGGAGGGGGGATAGAGAAATAGAGATGGAGGGGGTGTAGAGAGAAAGAGAGGAGGGTGGAGTAGGGAGAAAGAGGAGGGGTGGAGTAGAGAGAAAGTGAGAAGGGGGAGGAAGAAAGAAGCGCGTCCTGAGTCAGGAAATGCCTGGGTCCAGGTTGTGATATTTCAGTGCGGTGACTGTGAAGACCTCGCCTGGAGCAGGTAGGATTGGCGTTTTTATTCCTGCAATTTTTATCACATTCCGGAATTCCGGACTTTTGGCCACTCAACCTGTACACTGAAAATGTAAGCGCTAGGAACCGCTAGGAACTAAACTGATGTTAACGGGGAGGCTCGGGTCGGGGCGGCATTTTGGCTGCGGCCAAATACAGTAATACAGTTAAATTTTCACTTTAAAAAATTGTCATTTAACGAAGGGTTTTAAAGTCTCTAACCCTTTCGTTAAGCGGGGTCTACCTGTATAGATGAGATATTGGTAGTCAGGGCATAGGGAAAAACTCCACTTTTTGAATAGTGCCAAGCGATCTTTAATGACTACATGGGGCAGGCAGACACAGCCTCAATTTCACGTCTCATCCAAAAGACACCTCTTTGACAATGCAGCGCATACTCAGCACTCCATTGTCAGCATAGCCTTATGGGTTCCAAGGCTTGACTTGGGACTTGAACCCACAACCTTCCTGACTTGGAATGAGCCCTGTTGACATACTGCCCTGGAGTGTCTGCCTGCTTTCGAATTGAATTGTTCTTCCCTATTCCCTGGCATCTTTGCATTATATATTATACCACAGAATATATACACAGCAAATGTTTTCAGTAGGTTTGAATTCATGAGTTATTATAGAAAAGAACTACGTACTCCGATAAAAATCATTCACTGTCATCACTTAGATGAAACAAAATCTTATAAATTTTAATAAACGCCACAGCAACAGGAATTGAAATCAAATATACCAAATGATATAATGACATTTATAGTCCTTTTACAACCAATACGTTGAGTGTCAACTTCTTGTCAGAAATGCATGAGTACATTTTCAGAAAGCTACAAGATCTGAACCAATTAAGCAGAGAGATAAATGTAAGGCCAGTGCACTGCATACTGGAATGCAAACCTGCAAACTGCGTATTACAAAGTTAACAACTATGGTAAAAAATTTGATGATTGTTGACCATTTACTGACAGTTTCCAGTCAATGCAAAGCTGATTTTAAATCTATACTCTTGATTGTTTTCAATTTGTACTGATATTGTGCCTATTAGTAGGTTGAATGCTTTGAAGTTCTTAAAAGATGTGGTAGGGGATATTGAGAAAAAAGGACATCAGGCGATGTGGTTAAAAAGGGTTTCAAAAGTGGGAGAGAGGGGAAGGAAGCAAGGCAAACAGATTATGGAAAGGACAGAGTGTTTGGCCACCAATGGTGGATAGAAAAAATGAGAAATGATCAGTAGATCAGAGACTCGACGAAAAACGTGTTTCCTGCTATTATAAAAATGATTGATTTCCAAACTAACCCTGCATTTAATAATTTTCTTAAGATTCTTTACAATCTTAAATTTTAAGTTTATGTACTTTAAGGCTAAAACCCAAACATATTCAGGCCTCTATATTGAAGAATAGATTATATGTCTGTCAAAACAGGTAAGACAACGAACGAGCAGTGGGCAGCGTTCAAAGAGGAGATAGTTCAGGCACAGGTCAAAAGCATCCCCACAAAGGTGAAATGTAAGGCATCCAAACCTCCCTGGATGACTAAGGAAATCGGGGCCAAAATAAAACAAAAAAAAGAGGCTTATGATAAGTGTCAGGCTCAAAATTCAGAAGGGAACCAAGCAGAATATAGGAAGTGTAGGATAGAACTAAAAAAGGAAGTTAGAGGGGCAAAGAGACTGCATGAAAAACAATTAGCGAGTAAGATTAAGGGGAACCCTAAGGTTTTTTACCAACATATTAAGAGTAAAAGGTTGGTCAAGGATAGGGTGGGGCCAATTAGGGACCTAGGAGGAAATCTCATTGTGGAGGCAGAGGGCATGGCTGATGTACTGAATGAGTACTTCGCCTCTGTCTTCACAAAAGAAAAGGATACAGCCAATGCCATGGTATTGGAGGAGAGGGTAGGAGAAATGGATAGAATAATTATAACCAGAGAGGAAGTTCTAAAAAGGTTGACGTCGCTCAAGGTGGATAAGTCACCTGGTCCGGATGGGATGCACCCTAGGTTACTAAGGGAGGCACGGGAGCAAATAGCAGGGACTCTGGCCACGATCTTTCAATCTTCCTTGGACACAGGGGTCGTGCCAGAGGACTGGAGGATAGCTAATGTTACTCCCTTGTATAAAAAGGGGCAGAAGGACAAGCCTGGTAACTACAGACCAGTCAGTCTAACGTCGGTAGTGGGCAAACTTCTAGAGTCCATAATCAGGGACAAGGTAGATCTTCACTTAGAAAGATATAGGCTAATAAAGGACAGTCAACATGGATTTGTTAAAGGCAAATCTTGCCTTACAAATCTGATAGAATTTTTTGATGAGGTAACGGAATGGGTGGATAATGGTAGCGCAGTTGATGTAGTTTACATGGACTTTCAAAAGGCATTTGACAAAGTGCCACATGAGAGACTTATTAGGAAATTAAAGGCCCATGGCGTAAAAGGGACAGTGGCAGCGTGGATCCACAACTGGCTGCGAGACAGAAAGCAGAGAGTTGTAGTGAGCGGCTGTTTTTCAGACTGGAGGGAAGTGAGCAGTGGTGTGCCACAGGGATCAGTTTGGGGACCATTGCTGTTTGTAATCTACATCAATGATATGGACTTGGGTGTACGGAGTACAGTTTCCAAGTTTGCAGATGACACTAAGTTAGGGAGAATAGTAAATAGTGAGGAGGATAGTAGCCATCTGCAAGAGGATATAGACAAATTGGTAAAGTGGGCAGACACATGGCAGATGAAGTTTAATGCAGAGAAGTGTGAGGTGATGCATTTTGGGAGAAGAAATGAAGGGAGGCAATATAGGCTAGATAGTACAATTTTAAATGGTGTGAAGGAACAGAGAGACCTGGGGATTTGTGTTAGTGACTCGTTGAAGGTGGCAGGACAGGTAGACAAGGCTGTTAAGAAGGCATATGGGATACTAGTCTTTATAAATAGGGGTATAGAGTACAAAAGTCAGGAAGTGCTGACTAACCTCTATAAGACTTTGGTGAGGCCTCAGCTGGAATACTGTGTTCAATTCTGGTCACCACACTACAGAAAGGATGTGAAGACATTGGAAAGGGTACAAAGAAGATTTACTAGGATGGTGCCAGGATTGAGGGACTTCAGCTATGAGGAGAGGCTAGATAGGCTAGGGTTATTCTCTCTGGAGCAGAGAAAATTGAGGGGAGACCTAATAGAGGTTTATAAGATCATGAGGGGTTTCGACAGGGCAAATAGAGAAAAACTATTTCCACTCGTGGGCGAATCTGTGACTCGTGGTCACAGATTTAAAATAGTTTCAAGGCGAAGTAGAGGGGAGCTGAGGATAAATTTTTTCACTCAGCGAGTTGTTCGAATCTGGAATGCATTGCCTGAAAAGGTGGTGGAGGCTGATTCGATAACAACTTTTAAAAGGGAATTAGATCTTTATTTAGGGAGAACAGGTCTATTAGGCAATGGGGAGCGGGCAGGGCAGTGGGATTGAATCGCTCTTTTCAAAGAGCTGGCACAGGCTAGATGGGCCGAATGGCCTCCTTTTGTGCCGTAAAATTCTATGAATCTATGAATCTATGAAAACATGTTATTCCAACGTTCTGTAGTTCTTAGTGTTTCTAGCATGTTTTCTTGAGAAAAAAACATTGATGTATTGGATAGGATTTTAAAAAGAGGAACAAGTATTATTCTGGACACTACATTTAGACATTAAGAAGAGAAATCTCAGAACGGAAGTTATTTCTACGGGGAAAAAAAGACTGACAGAAAATGCGATTCAGACTTTTCACCCTGAGATGAGTGGATCATTTAAAAACAAGAACTTTTTCAATTTGGCTGAAACCATTCTTGAACAAAAGGCAAAATGAACATATCTAGGATAAGAGCCGGCAGAATGGGACTCCATTTAGCGCCTCATCCAAAAGACAGCACCTCCAACAATGCAGCACACTCCCAGCACTGAATAGGGGTTCCATCAGAGATTAGATAAGTACCAAGGTGTGAGGCTTGACCCTCAGAGGGTGAGAGTGCTATATATTGAGCAAGACTGACGCATTCAGCCAAATTAAGACTTAATTTAAGGCGGTTTTCCAAAATAATTCACTCACATTTTACAGTATTTTCTGTGAAGCACTTCAGCAATTCAGCAATTTTTACATTTTAAGTCACCAGACCCCAGCCTTTATTTCCATTTAGACTTAGCCTATAAGATTATACAGTAATATCTTAAAATTTAAGATTGCACACAATTGTTGAAAATTGTTAAATTCAATCTTATTTTGGCAGCGTGCCCTTTCTAAAAATTGAGGAAAACCATATTTTAAATTAAAACTGAAGTTAAATTTTTTTTACAATTGGTGGAAATAAATTTAAAAACAAAATAGTCTTACAAACTAAGACTGTGTGGAATTTCAGGCTTCTATTTTTAATCTCGTGATAGTTATTATGTGAAAGATTTAATTGCATAATTTTTTAATCTGTGGAAATGGCGCCACCCGGTGTCAGTTTACAGGTGTGGTATGTGAAACAAATACTGTACCCTGAATAATGGGTAGTGGTTATTCAGAACATCGTTTATATTAGGCAAACTTTACTGTGCTGTTGGATTGACTACAGAGCAGCTATACATATAGAAATAATTATATATTTAATGCCCATATATATTATATAAATTTATCCTTAATGACCACAAATACGCAGTCAATTCACTTTACTCTGTAAAGTGCTTTGAGACCTTTAGAAGATGTGAAAAGCGCAAAATCAAATGCAAGGATTATTATTATATGAACAAAATGTGGTGGAAGAATATAGTAGACAGAGACATCCTCCTGACGCGAAAGCTGCTTTACAAACTTAATTTATTGTTGTTGTTGATTTGCACTTTTTTTTAAAAAGAGATGGAATCCCTTTCCTAAACTCCCATTTGAAAGAGGATTAAAGTGAGAGCAGACAGGGGAAATGAGCAAGGTCCTAGGTTTCATCCAGAGTCTGGTGCTGAATCACATACTCATAGCCACTGATATTTCACTGCCACTCATCTCATAGCCCTGATACTCATAGCCACTGATGGCCACAAAGATATTGCAATGTGTTATAAAGTAAATGCTATCTATGTATAAGTATCAGGATTGAAAATATATGAACCTCCCTGGGATGTTCTCCCGATGTGAAAGGTGCTATATAAATGTAATTTGTTGTTGTTTGTAGTACTGATCAATAATAATAAATTGATCACTCAATCCACGACTGTTTGTGGGACACTGCTGTGTACAATTGGCTGCCACGCTTCGCCCACAAAATATATAGTCAATTCACTTTACCGTATATTCTATGTGGCACTTTGAGACATCCAGAAGACGTGGGAAGTGCTATAACAAATGCAAGGATTATTACTGAATATACTGTATATTTGGAATATAGTGTAAGGGGAATTGACTGTATAATTTGTGAGCAAAACTCGTATGTCCTGGAGATTTAAAATGCCAGAAACAATGCGGACCGTTTGAAACTTGAATGTGTGTGTGTGTGTAAGTAATGTTATCTTCGATATTACAGGGGGCCTATAAGTCATCTACTATTTGCTACAGCCCTGAGAAAGCAACTTGGACAGAACTGGAAGGGGAAGTTGCTGAGCCACTCGCAGGCCCAACCTGTGCAACAGTTATATTGCCAACCTGTGTGCCCTATAATAAATGAAACATTTACCGGATCACAGCATCAATACAAAACACTGAGACAATTTATTTAAACATCATGTGCAAAGTATTGAATTCTTATTCCCAGACATATTTAATGTTTCAAATGTGCTTTTTTACTATGGTAATTTATGATTCTGAAAATGTAATGTAAATCTTTCTATCTTTCGGAAGAAAGGCATGACCAAGTTAAAAACAAATACCCTGATGTAGTAGAATATAACGTATGTAAATTTTGTACAGGATAAGAAAGTGTAAATGAAGCTTGTCTGTTGAAAACATACTTAAATAAAAACATTTAAAATGTTGTGTGCATTTTAACTTTATTTCAAACAGAATCATTTCCTGCATAAACCAAAACCTATATGAACACTTTTGAAATTCTAAATAAGCATCTACACTTCTAAGATCTGAAAATACTAATAATAATACTGTCAGCAACCTGAACAGTTATCTCACTTTCCTCTCTCCATAGATAAATTATTAAAGCAATAATAATTCTTGCATTTGATATAGCACCTTATCACATTGTTAAGATGTCTCAAAGCGCTTCGCAGATCATACTCTAAAGTAATAATATTCCTTGCATTTGATATAGCGCTTTTCACATCTTCTAGACGTCTCAAAGCGCTTTACAGAATATACAGTACTGTAAAACGAATTGACCGTATATTTGTGGGCGAAATGCGGCAGCCAATTGCGCACAGCAGTATCCCACAAACAGCTGTGAATTGAAGTGACTAATTTATTATTGTTTTTTTTCTTGAGGTATTATTATCAGGCACGTGGAGTTAGGAAACTTGCCTAAGGTTCCGCGTTGCTGGGAATCAAACCCAGGTCTCTCGCTTGCGAGGCAAGTGCTCCAACCACTGAGCTATAGGATTCCACAAATAATTCTAGCATTTGATATAGCGCAGTATCACGTTGAGATGTTTCAAAGTGCTTCACAGATTATATTGTAGATTCACTGTACAGTAAAAGCCCGTTTATCCATGACCCGATCAACCATAACTTCTGCATATCCGGCACCTCAAAAAAAAGGTCGCATTCAATTAACCGGAATTTATCCAGAATTTTGGTGTGTTTTTTTTCATTTTCGGCCGAATATCCAGTACACGCTTTAACCGGCATTGGCCAGGTCCTGAGAGTGCCGGATAACTGGGCTTTTACTGTATTTTGGGGGGTGAAAATCCTCCAGATTTAGCCTTAAAATGATTGTCTTTTGACAATAGTAGATTGTGCACAATTTTGAAAAACTAATTTTTTGGGAACTGTGGAAAACCGGCTTCAAAGTTAAGACAGAATTTAATATTTTTTTCCGACATGTTGCATGATTAAGTATACATGAGAAGGGAATAAAGGAGAATGGGAGGGATGGAGGCTTCTGTGCAGTATAAACACCAGTGAGGACTAGTTAGGCAGAATGGCCTGTAAGGGGATAATCTTCAAGTGCTCGTACATTTACTTCTGCAATGTGTTTAAAATATAAAATCCCCTTAACTGCACACATTGATAAAGTTTACTTAACTTTACAGTACAGATCATTACTCATGCTTGATACAATTCGGGGTTAGGTGTAAATGCGCTGAAAGCATTGGTAATATTATGGTCAAGTGGTATAATCAAAATAATTATATGCCATTGAAACAGCAAGTTTAAGCCTATGTTTAGAGAATCAATGGTTTATGATTTATTCTTTGTCTCTGTGTGTCTCCTTGCGACAAAACAAATCAATCCAGTATTGTGCAGGCAATCCTGGAGTGATTTTTTTTGGTCAGCCGAGTGTCTTGACAATGTGGAAATCCATCATTATGCTTATCCAACCAAGATTTCTCATCCACAACCCCATCCTCCTCATCAATCCAGCCCGTTCCCCCTTCATCTCCCACACTCTTCCATCAGCAACTGTCCCATTGGGATGTCCTCCTAACATGAAAGGCGCTCTATAAATGTAATTTTATTGTTGTTGTCCCCTTCACATCGATTTACAAAATGTCCAATCTCCAAAACATCATTTACAATCTACAACCTCACCTACAAGGAATACATTGATATCCTCGCCCTCACTGAAATCTCTGTCATCCCCTCCTGCTCTATCTCTGTACGCTTCTCCTCCTTCCTCTCCTCATTTACCTCTCCCTACACAGCCACTCCGCCACCCATGTCCATGGCCACCTCCTTAACCTGGTGATCACTAAGGGCCTCACCGTCTCGGAATACATCATCACTCCTCCCACACTGCTAACATCCCCAAAATGAAACCCACCACCTGCTCTCTCGACGCCATTCCCACCTCTCTCCTCATCTCCCAGCTCCACCTCCTGGTTCCTCTCCTAACCAATATCATCAACCTTTACTTATCGACTGACACTATTCCCCCACCCCAAAAAAATCTGCTGTCATCACCCCCATCCTGAAAAAACCTTCCCTGAACCTTTACCTACTCTCCAGTTACCGCCTCAACTCCAACCTCCCATTCCTCTCCAAGGTCCTGGAACGAGTTGTTCCTTTCCAGCTTCACTCATTTCTTTCTCGCCATTCCCTCTTTAATCCCTCCCAATCCGGCTGCCTCTCTGCCCCCTGCACAGAGACAGCCCTGGTCAAAGTCTCTAATGACATTCCATACATCTGCAATCAGGCCTCTCTCTGCCTCCTCCTCGACTTCTCTGCTGCCTTTGACACTGTCGACCAATCCATCCTCCTAAACCGCTTCTCCTTTCAGCTCAATCTTTGTGGATCTCCCATTGCCTTGTTCGAATCTTACCTCTCTCACCGTCATTACTGTCACTATTACCAACTTCTCTTCCAAACCCCAGGGTTCTTCTGTCCTTGGCCCCTATACTCATTTTCAATATCTACATACTCCCACTTGGTGACATCATCCAGACATCAGATGAATTTCCACATGTAGATGGATGACATGCTTGGTTCCTGACCCCCTGACAGTTCAATGCTTTGGGACGTCCTCCTGATGTGAAAGGCACTCTACAAATGTAATTTTATTGTTGTAGTGCAGCAAAATTTGCTGGTGTGTCTGAGTGGGATTAGTTTCATATCCTGCACCCAAAATACACAATAAATTAGACATAAGGTACTAAAAATATTTTGAAACCTATAAGAAATTGATTTTTTTTAAAAGATGTTATAATTACCCAAATGCTGTTTTTTGGTGGGGGGGAAGTGTCACAATACATGACAGCTCTGACATGTTTTACCATAACATTTAATAAATTCACATTGCCTCACATTGCTGCATTTAACTCTTAAAATCCCTAGGAACATGGCAAATATCCCATTCTTGTCCCATGTGGTAGAATATGGGGTGGGGAGAGGGGGTTCTCTGGATGCTGCTATCATTCCCAAATTTTTGGAAAAGAGTGAAGAAATGGGAGAAAATATGACAGCTGATACAGATGGTCAATAGCTATACATCACTAATGGAATATTTCCACTAGAATCCAGTTCAGAACATCATATAATCTATCTCCTAGTAGATAGCAATCATTTTAGTCATCAAAACCAAGCTTTCCTTTCAAAGGGATAAGACACTCACAATTTACACTTCAAGTGTGAAGCACTTCGAAATGTCCTGTTTTAACAGGTAGCTTCTATTGGCATTCCTGCAGTGTATACAGCTTACTTACAACAATGATTTTACATTTCAATTTAGAGGAATGAGAGCTGCCAGTTGTGGCCCATCAGGGAATTTCTGCAGGAAACTCTGCTTTTTACAAACTTATATTAATGACTTAAAAGCTGGACAATGGAGGGAGTTGTGTCTATGTTTGCTGCTAATACAAATTGGGTGGCTTGGTAAATTGATTGTGTAAGATGTACAAAATCGCCTCCCATTTCAAGAATTTAATTAAAATCACTTTAGGCATTCAATTCATGTTCTTCATAAGAAGTAGAGAAGTGACTGGTCAAGTGAAGGTAGTTTTAATACTCACAAATGTGAGGCAATGCCTGTCAGCGGAAAGACTAGGGAGTGGAAATAGCCTGAAAGGTAGAAAACTCACTCAATCGAGTGAGGAGCAGATGGCTGTAGGAGTCCAAATAAATCACTACGAGTGGAAGGCAGGTACAGAAAGCTATCAAAAAGACAAATGAGGTTCTGAGATTTCTAACAGGTTAGTGAATATAGAATAATTGCATTAGAATTGAAGAACAACTTGCATTTATAAAACATTCTTCATCTAGGGTAGCATCTCAGAGTACTGAACAATGGCATACTTTGACCACATGCCAGGGTTACTTTAGGTGCGGTTAAAGGAATAAATCTTTAGGTATGAGCTGACAGGTAAAAAGAGGGTAAGCAAAGGGATTGAGGCAGGGAGTTCCTGAGATCTGGAGGCTGAAGACATGACCATCAATGGTACAGCAGGGTGGAGATATGCACAGAATGCCTGAGCTGGACGAGTGAAGGGGTGGGTAGAGATGGATGGAGGAGGTTGGAGTGGTAAGGGAGGTGGGTATGAAGTAATTTGTAGGTGAGTGAGAGGATCTTTAAATCCATCTGTTTTTTGGCAAGGAGTCAATGCAGCTAGGCAAGGACTGGAGTAATGGGGCTGCTGAGCTCACTATTGTTGAGGATACACATGGCAGAGTTCCGAATCAATTGCCCTTTAGAGCTGGTGATGTGGAAACACCAGAGAGAATTGGAGAAATTGCATTGGAGAAATCGAGGAGGGAGGGGAAGAAAATGTGGATAAGGGCTTTATATATAGGATATTAGTTCAGCCACATAGGTGGATATTGTGTTTAGCTATGGGATGAATATCATAAGGTATCTATTTTTTAATTAATGCTACTTTTGATTCAATCTATAATTATTTACAGATGCAACAAGTCACTGCTTGGTCTTTACCTTGTCTGCTCACTGAGGGTTAATTTTCTATCCCTTCGCCATTGAGGTATGATGAACTCTGTTGCTACTCTGTGTTCAGCCAGCAGAAAGTGGAGTTGTCATGCATGACACAAGCCTATAGCCTTTTCTCTGTGTTGTGCTCTCTGTGTTCTGAAACTGGTTCTTTCCAGCATGAAAAGAATGTACTAGGAGACTATTGTTAGGCTGCATGCCAGATCCTGAAACTGGCACTTATCCGAATCTTCCAGTCCTCATGAAATGTAGTTAAGTGTCTCACGCTGTCTTTTTACTGCAGCACCAACAGCGTTTTAGTAATGAAGTTAGCAGGGAGCCGTGATTACACTGCCTACTCTCCTTCACCCAACATTACTGTGAAGTGGGGAGGGGGAGGGGGACAGAGGCAGAGTATCATGTTCATGCACGCAAACACATACATGGAGAACTCACTCAATTCAATTTCTTCTGACGAAGAGAAGCCGCTTTCTTGGAGTCAGTCGCTCGCTCTTTCTCCAATGCCAGCCCTCAAAGCCCTTTATCCAATTTTTTTGGCAGAGATGCAATGAGAATTCTCAGAATGGCACCAGTGCCAAAGGTGCAGTGTGGAGGCAGTATCAATGCGTGACGTTTATTTATGTTTTTATTGTTCAGCACTCTGAGTACTATCAATCCAGCAGATGTAAGTCATCTTTCACACACTATCAACTCCTTGTACAAGATCATCATTTGGATAATAAACTCTTCTAAATTTGATGCTGTTGCAGTATGAATGATTAAATTAACAATTGTACAACAGTGGCAAATTATCCCCTTTGTCAGTGTACAGGAATCTTGTTCTAAGCATATTCCTGATCCGAATATTCAAAACACTTGCATTTGTTGCTCTGTTTTATGTCAAACAATGCAAAGATCTTTGTCATGATTTACTCTGAAGTGTAATGACTGTTATGTAGGCAAGCAATAGCTAATTATGCCAGCAACATACCAACAATAATAAATTGGTCATTTCAATCACACCTGTTTGTGGAACACTTCTGTACGCAATTAGCTGCCGCGTTTGGCCACAAATATACGGTCAGTTCACTTTAGAGTATATTTTGTGAAGTGTTTTGAAATGTCTAGAGATGTGAAAAGTGCTATAACAAATGCAAGGATTATTATTATCATCTTCAACAGCAATCTTAAACATCTTTCAAATGAGATGTTAAATCGGGATCTTGCTTGCCTATTCAGTTCGATGTTAAAAATTCCAAGACACTATTTGTAAAGAGAAGGAAATTTTTCTCAGGACCCTAGCCACAATCCCCTAAATAAAATGGGAGTGCTGTAGCTCAGTGGTTAGAGCACTAGCCTTAATAATAAATAAAATAATGCTTGAATTTGATATAGCGCTTTTCACGTCTTCTAGATGTAAAGTGAATTGATTGCATATTTGTGGGTGAAACATGGCAGCCAATTCCACACACCATTGAAATTACCAATTTTATTATTTATTACCTTGAGCAAGTTTCCTTACACCACATGACTGATAATAATCCCTCAAAAAAAAGTGTTCACTCAATCCATGACTGTTTGTTTTGCCCCAAAACATAGTCAATTCACTTTACAGTATATTCTGTGGGGCAGTTTGAGTTGTCTAGATGTGAAAAGCACTATATCAAATGCATGGATTATTATTATTATTATAGATGGTGGTCCTTTATGATCCAGAACACTTGCACAGTGCTATCATCAATTAAACATTGTTACAACCTCAGTCATTGCTACATATATTTACTATTAATAATACAGTACTTGCATTTGTTACAGCACTTTTCACATCTTCTAGACATCTTGCGCTTTGAGACGTCGATAAGACGTGAAAAGCGCTATATCAAATGCAAGTATTATTATTATGACTCAAAGCACTTCAATATACTGTAAAGTTGTGGGCGAAACGTGGCAGCCAATGGGGCACAGTTGTGGATTTAGTGAATTTTCTTTTGAGGGATTATTATCAGGCGTGTAAGGAAACTTGCTCAAGGTTCGCCCTGCCTGGAATTGATCCCAGGTCTCTCGCTTGTGGAGTCCTGTGGCTCAGTGGTTAGAGCACTTGCCCTACAAGCAGATATTAATTTCCTTCTGCACTTCTGGCCAGCTGATCCTGGTGTTTTTCAGGAGATAAATAAACAAATATAACGAATTAAATCAGCATTCAAGAGACTTTGTTTAAGTGTGGACATGGTCACAGCCATGTACTGGTATTGTTACAGAGGGGTTTAATAGTTGGCGTAAACAGGAGGGAGCTGACCTCAGAGGCTGCCTGTGATTGGCGGAGAGGCAGCCCCGTGCGGCTGTCGTACCGATGAATAAAACGGCCCGCGGGCCGCACGTTGGCCGTCGTTGCTGACCCCTATCTGGCGGTAGCTGCTGCGCTTGCGCCAACCGCAGGCCCGGCCACTGAGCAACAAACTCGTCCCCGCCTCATCACTAGCCCCGCTCCCTGCCCATAGCAACAGGCCCACCGCCCCGCCCCAGTACACATAGCAACGGACCCACCATCCCGCCCCCTATGCGCATAGCAACAGACCCATCGCCCCGCCCCTATACACAGAGTCACGGGCCTACTCCCCGCCCCAGTACACGTAGCAACGGGCCTACCGCCCGTTGCTACGTGTACTGGGGCGGGGAGTAGATTGAACTGAAGTTGTCAATGAAGACTGAACCATTGAGGAGGCTCTGGGTTCAGGACTTGCCATCAATGAACTGATGATCAGTATTGAGGAGCTGAGGGCCAACCATTAAGGAATAGAGAGAGAGAGAGAGAACTCTCTAGTGAGGGTTGGCCAGTGACTGATGAACTGAATGAAGCCTCTCTGATGACTGTCCACTGAACAATTGAGAACTGGTCATTGAAAAATTATGACCTGACCATTGTGTCTGTCCTACTCGTTGAAGCTCATCTAATTACTTGAGGACTGGGAACTATCCATTGGGGGTTTATTCCTTCATGAGTTGATTTATGACACTCCATTGAGATTTAATCAGACCTGCTAATTGAGAACTCAGAACCATCCACTGATGTTGGGGTTGGTCCATTGATGAGCAGACAACTCTCTGTTGAGTCCTACCTTTATATTCAAAATTAACTCACCTTAATGATGACGAACTGATTACTGCAACTAAAACGTTACCAATCAAAAAACTGAAGCTTGAAGACGTTTGCAGAGATTTGCCCCGTTACAAGCAATTGAGAGGAGCTGCCCTCCCCAACCAGGGGGTTAGAAATACTCCTATGGATTTGGGTGAAAGACAGTTTATCCTGTAGCTTTCCTGGCACGGAGAATGGAAATTGGGAAATTATCTGATGATGTTCTTTTAAAGATCGTGCTAGTTGGGGATTCCAGTGTAGGAAAGACTGCCATATTAGAGAGATTGACAGAGGACACTTTCCATTCTTCCATTTTATCTACAATAGGCAAGTATTGTCAGGGAATTTTGTAAGTATTGATTTCCTTGATGATAAACTTTCTGCACGAAAAGTATGGCTTAATGTGAGACACATACATATTAAATAAGGTTTCATCCTGTATTTTCCTTCCTCCAAAAGTACTTGACAGTGGAACAGTGTTCTGCTAATAAT
Organism: Hydrolagus colliei; assembly: GCA_035084275.1. NCBI lineage: Eukaryota > Metazoa > Chordata > Chondrichthyes > Chimaeriformes > Chimaeridae > Hydrolagus > Hydrolagus colliei. The sequence continues at coordinate 96,342,810 of CM068743.1, read as the reverse complement.
TAACAGTGTAATTAATCCTTAAATGGGGTCCTATATCATAGCAATTCCTTATAAAAGCAGGCTTTCAGTTCTAACTACTAGTATAACTGATATAAGTTCTGGTATAAGTTTGGTATAAGCTTTAGGCCATTAGACTACACCATGCATTCTTCCTCTTGAAACCTTCAACAATTGTTTGCCTACTGCCACTGTTTCTTTTGGTTTGTCTGGTACACATAATACTGTATAATAATAATCCTTGCATATCGTGCTTTTCACATCTTATTGACGTCTCAAAGCATACCCATATGACAATCTCTCAACATTCCCGCGCCCCCCAATTTATTCGCCAAACCACTGAAACTCTTGCAAAATCCCTCTGCCCTTCCACTTTTCCTTTCCAAATCCTAAAGAGCTGGTTTGGCTACCTTCTCTCCAACTCCCTCCCAGCTCAGGAAATGTTCTCCATTTGAAAGGTGATAAGTAAGTGCAAATTGTTGCATAGACTACCACATTAATCAGACTACTTGCCAATGTTATCTGAATTAAAATCTGAAATAAAATAATGGAAGAACATGATTCATTAATGTGTGGCTTATGCTTTACCAAATTTTAAAGAGGCCTATTCCCATGTAGATCTGTTGGGGGCACTCAGATGGGCCTAGCTATAGCATCAGATAGACACTCATTATCCTTCACCACTTCTACCCCGACCTCATTAATTACGATGCACCGCCTGGTTCTCCTTTAGAGATATTTGCATTAACCACAGTGTACAACTCCAATGTTTATTTAAAACAAGAAGGTAAAAAATGGTTACATTAAGAAGTGGATGAGTACATTAACAGAATAGGCTGAATGGCCTTTTCTCGTGTGTCTTAACAGTTAGCCTGTCTTATGTTGTACTACTGTATAATAATGTATCTTATCAAGACATCTAAACACATTTCACAGGATATATAGGTACTGTAAAATGGAGTGGCGGTGTATTTTGTAGGAAAACTGTTCTTTTCTGCATGTGATTTCTCTGTAGATTAATATATCCTTGTAATAAAATATCAATCTTGCATGTTAAAGTCCTCTTTAGTATTCTACAAAATGCACTGCATATTTACATGTTTAACATCAATAAATTATCACAAATAGTTTGTCATACATTGCTTTCATTTCCTGAAGTTCTTGAGTATGATGAGTATTACCATCAGATTAAGCCTTTGGAAAGTCCTGTAGTTCAGTGGTTAGAGCATTTGTGTTGCAAACGAGAGATCTGGATTTGTTTCTCAAAATTGAGACAGATTGGAGATGATGTGATAAGACCTGAACTTGTTAAGGACAGAACCTTGAAGGTTGAGGTTAGAGGAGAGGCAGTGGAGGAGGATTGAGTGGTCTACACGGTCATAGGCGGTAGAGAGGTTGAGGAGGACCAGGAGGCAGAGGCAGCCGTGTCATTTATGACCTTGACCAGAGCAGATTCCATGCTGTGGGAGGAGAGAAAAGAATGAAGCTGTTATAAGGTACAACAGATCTTGGAAAGAAAAGGGAGGGTGGAGATGGGCCGGTAACTGGAAAACAGGGAGGCGTCCATGGAAGTTTTGTTCAGCATGGGGGTTTGTGGCTATTTTGAGGGTGATGGGAAGGTTGCCAGATGATAGGGAGAGATTGATGGTGTTGGAGAGTAGAGGGTTGAGAAGATTAAAGGATTTTATTGTAAAAGGTACAGAATGTATACTACAGTACATTATTATTGCAGTATAGAATTGCATTATGCAGTGCATTTAATAATACTATTTGCTCATTCATGCATCACTTGAATAAAAATTAAGACCCTAAACTGTCCTTCCTCCCCCAAATCCGTGCCATGAACAGTACAGCTTTCCACCTCCTCCGCAACAATGCCACTACCTCACGCTGCCGAAACACTTGTCCATGCATTCATCACATCAAAGCTCGACTACGGGAACTCTCTCCTCGTTGGCCTTCCCAGCTCCTCCCTTCACAAGCTGCAGCTTATTCAGAACTCTGCAGCTCGTGTACTCCCCCGCACTAGGATCCGCGACCACATCACTCCCACCCTCGCCTGTCTCCACTGACTCCCCATCCCCCAGAGGATCGAATTCAAAATCCTCGTCCTCACTTTCAAGGCCATTCATGGCCTTACCCCCGCCTATATCTCCAACCTGCTGTCTCCCTATCAACCTACCCAACCCCTCCGTTCAGCGGGCTCTGGCCTGCTTCATGTCCCCCACCTGAACCGCCCTACTAATGGTGGCCAGGCTTTCAACCTCTTTGCCCCCACACTCTGGAACTCCATCCCGAAATCCCTTTGCCTTGCTTCCTCCCTTTCTTCCTTCAAGGCCGGTCTCAAGACCTTCCTCTTCGACCCTGCCTTCTGCTTCCCCACTTTCCTACTCTCCTTCCCCCTGTCCCTACCCAACCCTTCCCCACCTACTCGGGTCTCGACCTAACCGTTCAGCTCCTTGGGACGTCCTCCCGATGTGAAAGGCGCTTTATAAATGTAATTTTGTTGTTGTTGTAAGACCAAAATGAATAATATCCTTTTACAATCCATGTATGTCTCGAGAAAGTTGGAACCTGTGGTAAGAGTGTTTGTATGGCCACTAGGTGGTGATACATGATAATAGTTTAATCTGCAGATATTTGTGTGCCATAATCAAATAATAATAATTCTTGCATTTGATATAGCACTTTTCACATCTTCTAGACATCTCAAACCGCTTCACAGGATATACTGTAAAGTGAATTGACTGTATAATTTGTGGGCGAAACACGGCAGCCAATTGCACACAGCAGTGTCCCACAAACAGTCGTGGATTGAGTGACCTCAGTATATTTTTATGAGGATTATTTGTACCCCAGGAAAACGATCCACCAATCAACTAACAACTGGGTTCCTACATACTGCTAGGTAAACATAGGCATGTGTGTAGGTGTGTGTAGATATGTGTAGGTGTGTATGTGTGGAGTAAGGAAATGTGCCTAGCGTTCCGTTCTGACCTGACCCGCTTGGGAATCGAACTCTCCTCGACTGTGAGGAGAGTGCTCTAACCACTGCAGGACCGTACTCACTTTCAGTGATATAGCGCTTTTCACATCTTCTAGATGTCTCAAAGCGCTTCACTGAAAATACTGTAAAGTGAATTGACTGTATATTTTGTGGCTGAAACGTGGCAACCAATTGCGCACAGCAGTCCCACAAACAGTTCTGGATTGAAAATGACCAATTTATTATTTTTTTGAGGGACTATTATTCAACACATCAATAATGGACAACAAAGTGGACAACAAGAGGAATATTTTTCTCTGCTTTCAAAAATCAACTACAGTTAGTCCAACCAAATAACTAGATAGATCCAGCTTCTGGCTGAGGGTGGAAGATAATGCAAAATCAGTCTTCATCCAGTTGCTTTCATCCAAAGAGGGAATAATTTCTAATGCAAAAAGACACATGGATCAAAATATTGAGAACCCCCAAAGTAAATATAGCTAACATGTTTCGTATCATGTTAGCCCAACGTGTAAGGCGCTCTATAAATATAATTTTATTGTTGTTTGTTGTATCGGAAACCTGGCCACGACAGAGAGACAAACAATACATCTCATTACAGTTTAGGGGGGAATTGGGTTTTATATCTTATCAGTTTCCTTTAAAGTGAGAGGAACTTAATATGTAGCCAGGTGAGAAGAGTGACAGTTATTTGATACAAAAACCTGAACAGAAATAATATAACAACAATAATAACTTGCAAATTTACATAGCGTTCCTATGCAGGGTAGCTCCCAGAATGCTTAACAAATGCACCAAATATATTTACGGTAGTTGAAAATGTGATAGGAAATTGATGTGGAGAACATAGGTACAGTAATAATTCTTGATGTGGAATTTTATCACGGTTTCTGTAAAGAGTAGTGACTTTGTATTTGTAGGCAAACGTGACTGCCAATTTGTAAGCACTACAGACAGCCGTGTAATGAATGATCAGTTTTTTTAAATCTGGGGAATTGTTGGCCAGGTCACCAGGAGAAACTCCTCTTTTCGAATAGAGGAATCTTTAACAAAATCTCATCTGAAGGATAGCACCTCAACAATGCAGTACACTACCAACATTGCATTGGAATGTCATCTTGGACTATGTTAGTTCCAAATCCCAATGGGGAACTTGATCCCACAAATTTTATAACCTGCAAATTTGATAATTCATAATTTCTCAGTTATTATTAGCTCTGGAATTAACTGCATATAGTTAACAACAACAACTTGCATTTGTATGATGCCCTTGACATGGGACAGGATCTCAGAGCCCTTAACAAAGTTTTGTGGACAAATGTATGATGCCACATTTAACTAAAGTTTTGGGTTTTTTCTTCAGGGATTGATTTCAAAGTAAAAACGGTCAGGGTGAACAATAATACCACAGTGAGGCTGCAAGTATGGTAAGTTAATTTTGAATATAAATCAATAAAAGTACATCCATTGAATACATAATCCTCAGTTTATCTTCTTTCACTCTTTTCCTGAGAAATGGATGCAATGACTTGTGCTTTGTTTGTTGGCAGGGATACAGCTGGCCAGGAACGGTTTCATACACTTACAACTCATTATTTTCGAGGGTCAAATGGTCTTATGCTTGTCTATGATATTACAAATTTAAATACTTTCAATAATATCACATGGTGGATTAAAGATACTGTTGAGGTGAGTTTTTTCTGGATTATGCTACTGTTTTTGTTTATTATACTGGTTTGATCTTAATTGATTAGACAATTAACAACGATTTAAGAAGCTCTGTTGCTCAGTTTGTCAGAGCACTCACTTCCCGTGCAGATTTGATTCCCAGCAAAGTGAAATATTCCACACGGCTCTGTTTGCCTAGCAGTAAGTAGGAACCCGGTTTTTAGTCGATTGGCGGACTGCTTTTCCGGGGTAATAATTCCATCAAAGGATAATAATAATAAATTGGTTATTTCAATCCTGTTTGTGGAACACTGCTGTGCTCAATTGACTGCTGCGTTTCACCAACAAAATATGTAGTCAATTCACTTTAGAGTATATTCTGTGAAGCGTTATGAGACTTCTGGAAGATGTAGAGATGCTATACCATCTGCAAGAATTATTTTATCATTATGGTCACATGTCTCCAGATATTTTGAATAATAAGTATAACAACAAGAACCTCCACGCAGGATAGTGTCTCAGAGCGCCTAAACGTGGTGGAGTCTGACCTCAAGTCTGGGTGTGGGGGAGAGGAAGTAGTCAAATGGACAAAAGATGCAAAATTTTAAAACAAACATTCACGCTATACTGTGAAACTTAGTAAATACAGTACACAGAAACCTCATTAAATTCACAAATATGGATTTTGTTTCAGAATGCAGGAAAGGATGTTGGGCAAGTATTAATTGGCAACAAATGTGACTTACAAGTGGAACGGGGAGTTGCATTGGATAAAGGAAAACAGGTACATTTTATTACAATTTAGTCATTTCAAAATGAAAGCTTCTGTTGTAAATTATTTAAAATTAATCTCCTAATTCTGAATTTTGATAACTGGATATTTTGCATTATAAAACATTTGTACTGATAGAAAACGAATAAAGCATGGAATATAAAAAGACATTCTGACCAATCAATCCCACTCCTTCCACAGCTACCAAAATTTTCCTTTCATTATGCTTCATCTTTATCTCAAGGGAGAAAATTCGACATACATATTCTATGAACTCAAAAAGACATAGAAAACAACTCCAGGATATGTGTCCATCATGTTGATCCCTGGCCTCCTTCCCTTACTAGACAGTTTCCCTGGTGATCCATGGCGTACCTATTTCAGTTCTCACCTTTCACAAAGTGCTGCAGTGCTATTCCTAAGCATATACCTATTTTCTTGTTTCCTATCAAATTTATGTCATTAAATTCTCCTCCACCTCCCTTAATACTATTTGATTCCTTTCACCGACAGGTGTACAGTTCAGAGAATGTCAATTACATAAGAATTAGGAGCAGGAGTAGGCCATTTGGCCCTTCAAGCCTGCTCCGCCATTCAATAAGATCATGGCTGATCTTCTCACCTAACTCTAATTACCTGCCCTATCCCCATATCCCCTAATCCCTCTATTTTTCAAAAATCTATCAGTCTCAGCCTTGAAAATGATCAAGAACTGAGCATCTACAGCCTTCTGGGGTAGTGAATTCCATAAAGTCACTACTCTGAGTGAAGAAATGTTTCCTCAACTCTGTTCTAAAAGGCTGACCCTTAATTTTAAGACTGTGACCCCTGGTGATAGATTCTCCTACCAAGGGAAACAGTCCCTCAGTGTCTACTTTATCTAGCCCTTTAAGAATCTTATATGTTTCAATAAGATCTCCACTAATTCTTCTGTATTCTAGAGAGTACAGCCCTAGTTTATTAAACCTATCCTCATATGTCGGTCTCCTCATCGCAGGAACTAACCTAGTGAATCTACGCTGCACCCCCTCTAATGCAAGTATGTCCTTTTTTAAATAAGGAGACTAAAACTGCACACAATACTCTAGTTGTGGTCTCACCAAAGCCCTATACAGTTGCAGCAAGACTTCCTTACTCTTGTACTCTAAACCTTTTGAAATGAACGCTAGCATGCCGTTCGCCTTCTTAATTGCTTGCTGCACCTGCAAACTAACTTTTTGGGACTGGTGTACAAGGACACCCAAATCCCTTTGTGTTTGTGTTGTGTTAATGTTTGGTTAGTGAACACTAACACTATCTAACTTCTCCACCTCTAGAAAATAATCTTTTATTCTTGCTACCTAGGTGAATAATTTCACACTTGCTAACATTGTATTCCATCTGCCACCTACTTGCCCACTCCCCTAGCCTATCTATATCTTATTGCAATCTTTTTCCATCATCCTCAGAGCTCACTCTGCTACCTAGTTATCCTTCAGATCCCCCAAGTGGCAATTATTCCTATGTGAACCTTGATATGGAGTATTGACGAGGTATCCAGCTATAGAACTGAGGTTATATATTATAGAATGTTGCAACACAGAAATAAATCATTTGGCTATTATGTTCACTTAAAGCCTCTCATCTAATCTCATTCTTGTACTAGCTTCCCAGAAATTTTTATATTTGTTTAAAACATGTAATCAAAGGTTTTTTTTCAAAGAATTTAATGGGCTCTGATTCAACAATGGTTTGTGAAGGCCAATTCCCCAGTCCAAACATTCTGAGTAAAGAAATGTTTTCTAAACTCCCCTTTCATTATTTTTCAAATTAGTTTGGCTGAAATCCTCAGAATATTGTAAATGTGATCTCATAAGAACATAAGAATTAGGAACAGGATTAGGCCATTTGGCCCTTCGAGCCTGCTCCGCCATTCAATAAGATCATGGCTGATCTTCTCACCTAACTCTAATTACCTGCCCTATCCCCATATCCCCTAATCCCTCTATTTTTCAAAAATCTATCAGTCTCAGCCTTGAAAATGTTCAAGGACTGAGCATCTACACCCTTCTTGGGTAATGAATTCCATAAATTCACTACCCTATGAGTGAAGAAATGTTTCCTCAACTCTGTTCTAAAAGGTTGACCCATAATTTTAAGACTGTGACCCCTGGTTATTGATTCTCCTACCAGGGGAAACAGTCCCTCAGTGCCTACTTTATCTGGCCCTTTAAGAATCTTATATGTTTCAATAAGATCCCCCCTGATTCTTCTGTACTCTAGAGAATACAGCCCTAGTTTATTCAATCTCGTAAGTAACCTACCCATAGCCATTAACTTTTTTTTCCCAATTTCAGGGGTCTGTGTACACTAATTACTAAAAATGAAGATATTTCTAATACACTTATTTAAATGTGAATCCCATTGTCAGGATATAGAGAAAATATTGTTAATTTTAGCAACCAATATTTATAGTTCCTGCAGTCAAATGCCCTCCAGATGCAATCTAATATTTAATTTAGTTTATTTGCAGTAGTCTCAAACCCTCACATTGTCTCAAACCTCTAAAGGGAATGTTCAATATCACATCCAGATTTGTTTCCTTCCTCACCTGTGTAGTTAACCCTCCCCTATTGCATGCACATATAACTACACAAAGTTTCTTGGTCCAATTTACATAATAATAATAATCCTTGCATTTTATATAGTGCTTTTCATGTCTTTATATTCATCAACATTAAAATGTATTCAGATCTCATATGCTATTTGTCCACCTTAGATTATTCACTGGTCCAAACAGCTGGTAGCATCAACAAATGTTATAGTTTTATAAACAAATTCTCTCCTCTGGATCATTGTGCATGTCTAAATGGTTACATGAATATAAATAATATGTACTCATTTGTATTTCAAGCTTGCCCAGGAACATGATATGCAATTCTTTGAAACAAGTGCAAAAGATGATATAAACATTGAGCAAGCCTTTTCAGCCCTAGCAGAAGAAATAATGAAAAAGGTATGATATATTGGCCATGGAGAGAGTGCACCACCATGTTACCAGGCCTACAAGGGTTAAGTTACAAGAAAAAGCATAAACCTGGATTGTAATACTTTAAATTTAGGTTGAGGGGTGATTTGATTGAGATATTTAAGGTGATAAAAGGATTTGATATGGTAGATACAGATAAGCTATTTCCTCTGGTGGGGAATCCAAAACAAGGGGACATAGTCTTAAAATTAGAATCAGGCCATTTCAGAGTGAAATCAGGAAGCATTTTTTTCCTCAAAGGGTGATAGAAATCTAGAATACCCTCTCAAAATGTAGTAGATGCTGGATCCATTCACACCTTCAGGAGTTAGGTTGATAGATTTTTTGATAAGTCAGGGTATTGAGGGATATGGGGAGAAAGCAGAAAATTGGAATTTAAAGGATTAGTAAAGATACAGATCAGCCACGATCTAATTAAATGGTGGAACAGGCTGGATGGGCGTACTTCTGTTCCTATGTTACATTCATCTTAAAATGACAACCACATGCAAGGCTTAAACCAAAAATGTTTGAGAAGATATAGCAGTAGGGAAGCCCCCCCAAATCCTTGCTCTGACTCACTCAGCTCTCTCCCACCTAACATATTGTTCACTTTTGCTATTACTTCTCCCCTGAGAGTTGCTGAGCCCTTCATCTCCACCTGTGTCACTTCCAGAGTTGATTATGCTAATGCCCTGCTTCCAGATTTCCCAGCTCTTCCCTAAACAAGCTTCAGACTATGCTGAAGTCTGCAGTCCTTGTTCTTTCCTACACTAAACTACGAAGAGTTTGGTTGTGTATATACTGTATATGGCTCGCTTGTAATGATAAGCAATAAGTTAAGCTCATCATTACAAGCATCAACATCAACATTTATAGAATCAGCATGGCATCACCTAGAAGCTGAAATTCATTATTACTGTACAAAGATTGTAGTATGAACAGGCCATGAAGATCATTATACAGTTTGTGATCACCATATTCTGGTATTTAGAGTCAGATATTTTCCTTTCAATAGTTTATTTAAGAAATATGTAGGAGGAAATTAGTAAACATAGTCTAGAGTTTACACTATTAAACACACAGCACTGATAACTCACTAACAATGTTTTTGTAGAAAATTATACTAATGTAATATGGCAATGTAATGTGGATCATTTAAAGTGTCACAAATTAATATCTAAAAAGATTATGATTTTAAAACTATTGTAAGGTTAATTTGTAATGAATTATCTTTAATTAGATAGCATATTATAATCCATCAAATAAACTTTAAGCAGACATTGATTTTTGACAAACAATTGTAGCAAATTAAACTTTTTTCTTCAAAACATCTTAAATTATAATCTTTGAAGTGCCACAAAATCAGAAAGGAATATCAGATCTGGTTAATTCAGAAAATGTACTTACATGATATTCCAGTGGCTTCAATAATTTCCCAATTTCCCCCCAAAATGTAGATGCTTTGCTTTACGTATTTTTAATTCCCCACGTTGAGTTTCTCATGTGGTAATGCTGGCTTTATTTTTTTATAGAACCCAAACATTTTGCAAAAACTTGTGGTTGAAGCTGAGGAACCTCAGAATCAAGGCTGTTGCAGTAGATGAATTGCCAAAAACAGGATGACTGCAGAACCACAGATTAAATTGCATTGTAATTTAGCTAATGGGTGGGTCAAGTTAATATTGCCGAGAAAAAAAAGAGCCTTCAGGTTCACAGTCTGTTACTTAAACAATAAGATTTTAACTGATTTTTAACTGCTGACTCTAGGAAAGACAATTTCATCTTGCATACTAAAGATCCAAAGTTTCTTTCATCAAACTGCAGTCTGTACATCACTCTGATTTGTTCTCGCTCTCAAATAATCATCTTTATTTGCCCTGTCTGATTTGTTTTAATCGGAAATCATACATGTAGGATGTGTAACATTCAACATTAAAATGTCCAACAAATTAGTTTCTTATTTGTCCAGTTAACCATTTCTTCACTTTCTTCCTAATTTTAAGGTCACGATTTCAAGGTTGCCCTTTGCCTCCAAGATGGAGTCCTGTAGCTTAGTAGTTAGAGCACTCTCCTAGCTGGCGAGAGACCTGTGTTCGATTCCCGGCAGGGTGAAACCTTGGGGAAGTTTCCTTAAGCCTAATAATAATCCCTACATAAAACAATAATAATTTGGTCACTCAATTCACGACTGTTTGTGGGACACCACTGCGCTCAATTGGCTGCCACGTTTCACCCACAAATATACAGTCAATTCACTTAATAGAATATATTCTTTGAAGCACTTTGAGACGTCTAGAAAACATGAAAAGTGCTATATCAAATGCAAGGATTATTATTAATACAAATTGTTTTTACTATAATATTACATCATTTTTATTGTAACAAACAACTAATAAATAATCCTTTCATTTGATATAGCACCTTTCCTGTCTAGAGGATGTGTCACAGTGCTTCACAAAATTGATTGTATGGTGTAGTGACTTTGCATTTTGTAGGCAAACATAGAAATTCACTAGAAGAAACTCCCTTCTCTATTTTACAATTGTTCTTGCATATAAAGAGATTGGTTGATACTATGCTGTTGAATAAGAAATTTCTTGTACACAATTCACTTGCAACTCCAACATTTAGTATTCATTAGTTTTCCATTCAAGCCATTTATTCACTCATTCTTGTGAGACAAATTGTGCAAAAAAAATTGATTGTCAGAGAATGCATTCAATGAATCTAATCACTGATTCACCAACCAGTCAGTAAAGTGTAGTGACTGTGCTATTGTAGTCCAATGATATATCTTATGAAAAGAAAGCAAGGAACACTATTTGGATTGTCTCTTTAACACATAAGAAAAAAAACACAGGATGGCAATAGCCACTGTATAAATGCAAGACTTTATAGTTGTGATCATCAGTTGGTTAGCAGAACATACCAGTTTGGTGTCAGGGATAAACTAACTCTCCAACCATAAACTGAAATCAATTCAGTCCCATTTACTTGCCTTTTCCCCATACCCCTTCAAATGACTCAATTGCCCTAATGAACCTCTATAAAAAATATTCTCCGGATCCCTCCTCCCTCCCACTTTGCTCCTTTGGTAATTAACTAAATGGATTCCTTATCATCACAGATTTGCCAACCAGTGCATCCTATTGGCTTCCCATTGCAGTATCAAGTAATTTCTTACATTTCTTACAGTATCACATAATTTCTTACGTAATGGTCTCAATTATCATTCCTGGTAATGCATTACAGCGGTTGATTACACTTTGTAAGGAATTGCTTCCCGGTGTCTGCCCTAAAATTGACCTTCACGACTTTGAACCCATGTCCTCTCATCTTCCTGCCTTGGAACAAAAGCTTTAGGAATGCCAAAACAAAATCATTTCTGCATCTCGTAGTTCCACCCTGTATCTTTTGTGATGCACATATTTTTTTGACAAGCAGCAACATGATCTTTACCCTTAATAAGAATGCAACATTTCAAGTGATGATCTTGGGTTGGGTTCTGCATTTTGTTGCAGCGTGTCAATTCTCTGGATAGTCAACAAATGCATTATATTCCCATTGTTAAATTCCTCAATACCTAACATGTCAAATCTTTACAATAACCTTTAATGTTTTCATCCATTGTTGATTAAGTTCACTTCAAACTAGTATAATTATCTAGCACTTTCAGTTACACTGTCAGTTACATTAGCAACTTAAAGCGATGGCTGCTGGAAAAACATAACAATGAAAACAACAAAATTACATTTATAGAACGCCTTTCACATCGGGTAGATGGCATTTTCTCTAAGCAATCCCCTGTAAAATATGTAGATTGGTGACAAGTAGAATCCAAGCCAAAAGCTAACAACTTTGTCATGTAGGGACTTGGTGAAGAAAAAACTGATTACGTTCTGAGTTTTTACAGTAGTATTTGGTAAGTGGTAGTACATGTCAGTGATATTACAGAAAAACATTTATAGAATTGATCTATTTTTCTTTTTAATGTGGTATACTCTTTGTGCTCTATTGGAAAATTGTTTCCTATTGGATCTATAATAAGGTGGAATTGTGTTGTCTCATCTCAGTCACAAAACTGACAGTTTCATTGCAAGGTGAATATAGTTGGAAGTAGTTCAGTGCCCTCATCTGTAAAAGATGCTGTTCTGCCGAGCCTTTGAATACCCCCATGGACAGAGGTGTAAATCTGATTTGTGTGCTGGGCAAACAGGATAATTAGTAATAATAACAATCCTTGCATTTGATATAGCACTTTTCACGTCTACTAGACATCTCAAAGCACTTCACAGAATATACTGTAAAGGGAAGTGACTGTATATTTTTGTGTGAAACGCGACAGCAAATTGCGCATAGCAGTGTCCAAAAAACTGTCGTGGATTGAAATTATCCATTTTTTTTTAGGGATTATTATCAGGTTGTGGAGTAAGGAAACATACCCAAGGTTTTGCCCTGCCAGGAAGTGAACCCAGGTCTCTCACTAGCAAGGCGGGTGCTCTACCGACTGAGCTATAGGACTCCAGAATGAGTGTGTTGGGTGTTAATTTTTGTTATGTTAATCAATCTTCTAGCGTGAATGATTTGATGGTACACCATACATTTTTTTAACATTGTATTGATGTGCTTAGATTTCCTAAAACAAACAATCAATTGTAATACCAAACTGCACATTAGTCCACTGGAAGAAGAGCTTTATTTTAAAAATACATGTTATTTGCTTTAGTTTTGCGTATTTTTGCAAATTTAAAAGATAATCAAAACATATAACTTATAATATAGAGGATCAGCAACAATGTCATATTAATTTTAATTTGGGATATTTCAGGTCTCACAATTCCACGAAGCCATACTCAACAAGCTCTCATCTGCTTCTCAAAGACAACTCTTTGTGTGAATTTCCAAATAAAGTCTCCTTCTCTGGTTCCGGAATGTCAAAAAAATGACATTGGGAAAGATTTCACATTGACACGACACCTCAAAGCACTTTGCACAAATCCTTAATACTGTAATAATAATACTCCTTGCATTTGATATAACGCTTTATCATGTCTCAAGACCTCTCAACACACTTCACAGAACATACAGTAAAGTGAATTGACCATATATTTTGTGGGCAAAACACAGCAGCCAATTGCACAGAGCAGTTTCCTACTAATAATCAAGGATTGAGCGATCTACTTATTATTATAATAAGAAAAGATTGAAGCTTTGACTTGCCATCAGATTTATACCAGTTTCCATGTTGGGAGTGACAGCCCAATTATTTATTTGCTGTATGATCTACTTTCTGTAAAGAATCAAGTTTGGTTTAACAAAGTTTCAAAATGTTCATTGAGTTCAATTGGCTGAGAAACTATTCGTACAATACTATTAATACATACAATAGTTTATAGAAATCCTGAAGTACAAATATTTTGAGTAAGATAGTCATCAGGATTCAACCCGAAATTTTAACAAAATGCATTTTTGAAGGCCCTAGGCTCAGCAGTGATTTACTGGTGTCCTTGACTTGTAACTCATCAGTTTTGTATTTTACTTTTAATACTGATTGGTTGCTAGTTATCATTGACTCTCATTTGAAGGGCAGTTAAGTGTAATAGAGGATAGCCTCATACATTTCTTAAACAACAAAATTACATTTACAGAGCACCTTTCATACTGGGAGGATGTCCCAAGGTACTGAAATTTCAAATGTTAAATGTTAAAAGCAGGAAACTACACATCATACAAGATCACATAACCTCTGCTTTGAATCAGTGACAATTTTTTCTCCAATGTTTCAGAAAATTAATCTGTGGATCCAAAGTGAGAAACTAACTACTGCTACCTTGCCAGAGGAAACACTTAATATGCGAGTGAAAGAGGTATCAGAAATAATATAACATTTATATAGCATTCATCAAGCAAGGTAGATTCCCAGAGCACTTTAATAATAACATAATTAAGGTAGCTTTGGAAGTTTTAACAATAACAACCAATTCACTAATACAAATCTTGAATTGGAAGATTTGTTTCGCCATTCTGTCAGAAAAGAACCATTTCTTCAAAAGGCAACATTGAGGTAAATGAGAATAAATATTTTAAAATGTTCTCGATATAGCGATTTGGGACATCCTCTGGATGTGAAACGAGCTATAAAAATGTAATTTGTTGTTAGTATATCACCTTATCACATAGTCAAAAAACATCTCAAAGAGCTTGGCATGGGTCATAGGATCATAGATAAAGTGTCGTGAGTATATAGTTGCAAGCAAAAAATTTGACCTTTCATTGTTAGAAAAAGTCTCTTGAATTTCAACCATGTCTAATGTTAATGCATGAGCGGATGAGTCATCCCAGGGTTTACAGCCTGAAGGACACAATTATCAAGCAGGCTTTACCACAGCTATAATGGACACAAACTGAAGAAGCACACATTGGTTCATAAAGAACCAACCCCCACCCCCCCGCCCCCATCTGCGGTTAAACAATTGCATTTAGCAGTGTTTCAAACAGCTGAAAACATAATGTCAACAAGTCTCAAGGCAATTCACAAATCATTTTAATCTGATGAATTCAACAACAATGAAAACAGAAGAATTTGGGGCATCTGGAAAAACCAGAACAGACTGGGAATATTATAAGCAACTGATGAATTTTGAGGATAAAATTATACTGATAAAGTAGAAGAATTTAAATAAATGTAACCCAAATAGCATCAAACATTAAGAAATGCAATAACAACAAAATTACATTCGTATAGGGTGTTTCATGTCGGGAATATTTTCCAAGGCACTGGACTAAAAGTGTTTTAGACTATGATCCTCCCGACGTGAAAGGCGCTCTATAAATGTAATTTTGTTGTTGTTGATACAAAACGGGT
Source organism: Hydrolagus colliei (assembly GCA_035084275.1). NCBI lineage: Eukaryota > Metazoa > Chordata > Chondrichthyes > Chimaeriformes > Chimaeridae > Hydrolagus > Hydrolagus colliei. The sequence continues at coordinate 96,327,491 of CM068743.1, read as the reverse complement.
CTGAATACAATATGGAGCAGTAAAACACGATAAGGTTTTTAATGTTTTTATTGTTTGATTGAACAATGATCAGAATCAAACAAAGGATATACGACAGCTAGCAAATGGGAGATTAGAAGACTCTTTTTTCGCGCACACGTCGTTCAGTTATGGAATGCCCCGACGGAAGCAGTAGTTGAGGCAGATTCCATATTATCTTGCAAAAGGAAATCAGATGTCTAAAAAGTAAACTACAGTGTATGGGTAAATTGGGATTGAAAGGGTTGCTCTTTAAAAGAAGCAGCACAGACATAATGGTCTGAATGGTAAATTTCTTATGTTCTACAAGTAGCAAAAATTAAAAAAGGATACATGAGAATGTGGTATAAACCTAGACTCAATGTAAGCCATTACTATATGAAACAAAATTTAGAAAAGAAAAATTGGATTTTAAAATACTGCAGAGAATATTGTGTGTGAAAATAGAGCTAAATTATGAAAAAATTGAAGGTTTCATTACTATTCATTCTGTGCAAATCTCTTTGTCGCACACATACACACACAATCTCCCTCGGAGATAGAATTCACATACTGTAATACGATTTGTCTACGTATGCGACTTAAAATTTAAATGATCCAAGATGCTACCCCAAGTGAAAGATACCATATGAATGCAAGTACAGTAATTGTTTTTATGAAATAGTGGAAATCTACTTCTATATGATGGAAAATACTCAAACTTCTATCTTAAAAGCTCCTTGTGCCACAATTAGCTGCACCCCTAAAGATGGCTTTCTAGTTTAACATCATATTTGAAAGCAACTAATGTTTGTGTAACATAAAGTGTACTTTGTGCATTTGCATTTCCTGACTGATCATAGGAGTTTTGAAAACAATGTGAATTAATTAAACAGTAAAATATGTATATTAACCCTTAATGGAACAAATAGCAAAACATTTTTTAAGAAGGTGCTGCATTTTGGCAGATTTTGTGCATTAATCAGATAATCAATCAATCATAGATATTCATAGAAGTATACAGTACATGAGGAGGCCAATTTCTTTACTCCACATGCCTAATAGTAATCCCTCAAAGAACTCAATAATAAATTGGTCATTTCAATCCACGACTGTTTGTGGGATACTGCTGTGTGCAATTGCCTGCTGCGTTTTGCCCGTACGTATACAGTAAATTCACTTTACAGTATATTCTGTGAAGCTCTTTGAGACATCTAGAAGACATGAAAAGCACCATATCAAATGAAAGGATTATTATTACAGTAAAAGCCCATTTATCCGGCACCCTTAGGACCTGGCCAGTGCCAGTTATAAACCGTGTGCCATATATTCGGGCGGCCAGCTGCCGAAAACACCACAATTTTTCTTTTAAACATACCATATTGATAATAGACTAAATAATAACAGAATATTGTATGGATACATACCAATAAAGCAATAAATATTGATTACAGTCTATAAACACAGCACAAATCACAAAGCAAACTTCTACAATGGCGGACGGAAGGTTTTTTTTACTTCTTAAAGGGGCAGGCACTGTCAGTTTTTCCTTCTTTTCTATCTTTCTCTCCCTCCTTTCCTCTCTTTCACACACACACTCAGTCAGTCTGGCTCCAAACCCAACCCCCCTCCAATCTTTCCCTCCCCTTTCCCTCTCTCCCCCTGTCTCTCTCTCCTTGTCCCACCTCACCCCCACTAAAACAGTGCATAAACCCAAGATACCGTCAGGCTATACAGGCAATGTAGTATCTGTCAGAGAGAGAAGGAAAGAAAGAGAGGAGAGAGGGAGAGACAGAAAGAGAGAGGGAGAAATAGAAAGAGAGAGGGAGAGATAGAGAGGAAGGAAGGAGAGGGAGAGAGAGAATGAAAAAAAAAAGGGAGAGAAAAGGAAGAGGGAGAAAAAACAGTGCCCCTTTAAGAAGAAAGACCGGAAGTACACTACCGGCAGCATTCAGAACTAATCGTAGTGTACTCTAGTGCAACAATCGATTCATTAAATGCGCCACAGAGACTGTACCGGATAAGTTCCGGTTAATCGAATGGGGACCTTTCTTGAGGTGCCGGTTATATGGAAGTTACGGTTGATCGGGTCACAGATAAACAGGCTTTTACTGTTTATTACAGTAAATAATATGTTTTCACCCATAAAATATACAGTCAATTGACTTTAAAGTATGTTCTGTGAAGTGTTATATCAAAATACAAGGATTACGTGCATCACAATGACAGAGAACCCAACTTCCTTCCTGCACAACCTCAAGATGAGGCGGAATACTCTGTGCTCTAAATTTTATTAACATATGTTCCCAGACGGATCTCAGTATATCCGTCCAAAAAAAACACAATAATAAAAATTGGTCATTTCAATCCACGACTGTTTGTGGGACACTGCTGTGTGCAATTGGCTGCCGTGATTTGCCCACAAATGTACAGTCAATTCACTTTACAGTATATTCTGTTAAGCGATTTGGGATGTCGATAAGATGTGAAAAGCGCTATATCAAATGCAAGGATTATTATTATAGTGGGTTGTAACTATTTTTCTAAATCCATTGCAATCAGTCTATGATCTTATGTTGGGAGTAAAGGACAAACAGCTAACAATCGTACTTACAACAACAACTTGCATTTACTTAGCAAGAAAGCTCTGACATAAGAGTAAAATCAGTGATATATACTGTATGAAGCACTTGGAGACGTTGATAAGATGTGAAAAGCACTATATCAAACACAAGGATTATTATTACTATATTATCATATATGTATACATGTGTTAGAAAGCATTGGGTGCATTTTTGTTTAATTAGATTAGGAAAAGAATATGAGAATATAAAAGGCTATGGGGACAGTAAGGCAATAGAATAATAATACTGTAGTTAGTTCTAGTGGGTAAGCTAGTATTTCTCATATCAAAAACAGGAACCGCTGGGAACACTCAGCAGCTCGCAAAATACTAGGAAGAAGTGAAGAAGGTTAAACTGTGGCAACAATATCAATAACATTCCTTGCATTTGATATAGCACTTTTCATATCTTCTAGACATCCCAAAGCGCTTCAAGAATATACTGTAAAGTGAATTGACTGTATATATGTGGGAGAAACGCGGCAGCCATTTACTCACAACTTACACGTATGTTGCCCACTCACGCAATATACATGTCTTGATGTGACATCGTTATATCTTCAAATGTTAAGATATTTAATCATGTTGAAATTGTATGGATAATGCCTGGCATTTATATTTAACTTACAAAAAACTTTTCAGCTTTTCAGTTTCATAAAAACGTGTGTTTTGGATTATTGCCACGTCAGAGAGCTGAATACAATTAATAATGGGAGATTTAATACATGGGTGAAATATTTTAATAATGTAGTTAGCCTATATCCAGTGTATTCTCCACCATGCAGTTCACTGGTCCACTAATGTTTATATAGTATAATAAATTGATGTAGTAAAATTACCAAATAATAAATTGGTCATTTCAATCCACGAGTTTGTGGGACACGGCTGTGCGCGATTGGCTGCTGTGTTTCGCCCACAAATATACAGTCAATTCACTTTCTAGTACATGATTTGAAGACGTGAAAAGCGCTATATTAAATGTAAGGATTATTGTTACTCTAAATAATTAAGTGCCTAAAAGAGCCTGAGCTTTCCAATCAATTACAACTGCTTAGCAAACGGTACCTGCTCCTTCCTCAGAATGAGGGGGGGGGGGGAGGAGTGAGTGAGGGGGGAGTGAGTGAGTGAGGGGGGAGTGAGTGAGGGGGGAGTGAGTGAGGGGGGAGTGAGTGATTGAGTGGGGGGGCAGTGAGTGAGGGGGGAAGTGAGTGAGTGAGTGGGGAGTGAGTGAGTGAGGAGGGGGGAGTGAGTGAGTGAGGAGGGGGGAGTGAGTGAGTGAGGAGGGGGGAGTGAGTGAGTGAGTGGGTGGGGGGAGTGAGTGAGGGAGGAGAGTGAGTGATTGGGGTGGGGGGGAATTAAAAAAATAATTGAATTGCAAAATGTTACCCTAAATCATGGACTTTGTGACAGTTGAGATTTGGATGGACCTGTGTAACCCCCCCCCCCCCCCCCCCACACACATACACACACAGACCCCCCCCCCCACACATACACAGACCCCCCCACACACACAGACCCCCCCCACACACACTCACACAGACGCCCCCCCCACACACACACACCCCCCACACACACACACACACAGACCCCCCCACACACACAGACCCCCCCCCCCCCACACACACACACAGACCCCCCCACACATACAGACACCCCCCCACACACACACTGACCCCCCCCCCCCACACACACTCACACAGACACCCCCCCCCACACACAGACCCCCCCCCACACACAGACCCCCCCCCACACACAGACGCCCCCCCACACACAGACCCCCCCCCCACACACACACACCCCCCACACACACACACACACAGACCCCCCCACACACACAGACCCCCCCCCCCCCACACACACACACAGACCCCCCCCCACACACACAGACCCCCCCCCACACACAGACCCCCCCCCACACACAGACGCCCCCCCCCACACACACTCACACAGACGCCCCCCCCACACACACACACCCCCCCCACACACACACACACAGACCCCCCCCCACACACAGACCCCCCCCCCCACACACACACACACAGACCCCCCCACACACACAGACCCCCCCCCACACACACTCACACAGACCCCCCCCCCCCCACACACACACACAGAGACCCCCCCCCAAACACACACAGACCCCCCCCACACACACAGACCCCCCCCACACACACAGACCCCCCCCACACACACAGACCCCCCCCCACACACACACAGACCCCCCCCCCACACACACAGACCCCCCCCCCACACACACAGACCCCCCACACACACACAGACCCCCCCCCACACACACACAGACCCCCCACACACACACACAGACCCCCCCACACACACTCACACACAGACCCCCCCCCACACACACACAGACCCCCCACACACACACTCACACACAGACCCCCCCCACACACACACACAGACCCCCCCCACACACACACAGACCCCCCCCCCACACACACACAGACCCCCCCCCACACACACTCACACACAGACCCCCCCCACACACACACAGACCCCCCCCACACACACTCACACACAGACCCCCCACACACACACACAGACCCCCCCCACACACACTCACACACAGACCCCCCCCACACACAGACCCCCCCCCCCACACACACACACACAGACCCCCCCACACACACACACACAGACCCCCCCCACACACACACAGACCCCCCCACCACACACACAGACCCCCCCCACACACACTCACACACAGACCCCCCCCCCCACACACACAGACCCCCCCCACACACACACAGACCCCCCCACACACACAGACCCCCCCACACACACAGACCCCCCCCCCACACACACAGACCCCCCCCCCCCACACACACACAGACCCTCCCCCCACACACACACAGACCCCCCCCACACACACACACACAGACCCCCCCCACACACTCACACACAGACCCCCCCCACACACACACACACAGACCCTCCCCCCACACACACTCACACACAGAACCCCCCCACACACACAGACACCCCCCCACACACACACAGACCCCCCCCCCACACACACACAGACCCACCCCACACACACACAGACCCCCCCCACACACACACACAGACCCCCCCACACACACACACAGACCCCCCCACACACACACACAGACCCCCCCCCACACACACACACACAGACCCCCCCCACACACACACAGCCCCCCCACACACACACAGCCCCCCCCCCACACACACACACACCCCCCCACACACACACAGCCCCCCCCACACACACACACACCCCCCCACACACACACACAGACCCCCCCACACACACACACAGACCCCCCCCCCCACACACACACAGACCCCCCCACACACACACACAGACACCCCCCCCCCACACACACACAGACCCCCCCCCACACACACACAGACCCCCCCCCCCACACACACACACAGACCCCCCCCCCACACACACACAGACCCCCCCCCACATACACACAGACCCCCCCACACACACACACAGACCCCCCCCCACACACACACAGACCCCCCCCCCCACACACACACAGACCCCCCCCCACACACACACAGACCCCCCCCCCCACACTCACACACAGACCCCCCCCCACATACACACAGACCCCCCCCCACACACACACACACAGACCCCCCCCCACACACACATACACAGACCCCCCCACACACACACAGACCCCCCCCCCCACACACACACACAGACCCCCCCACACACACACACAGACCCCCCCCCCCACACACACACAGACCCCCCCACACACACACACAGACACCCCCCCCCCACACACACACAGACCCCCCCCCACACACACACAGACCCCCCCCCCCACACACACACACAGACCCCCCCCCCACACACACACAGACCCCCCCCCACATACACACAGACCCCCCCACACACACACACAGACCCCCCCCCACACACACACAGACCCCCCCCCCCACACACACACAGACCCCCCCCCACACACACACAGACCCCCCCCCCCACACTCACACACAGACCCCCCCCCACATACACACAGACCCCCCCCCACACACACACACACAGACCCCCCCCCACACACACATACACAGACCCCCCCACACACACACAGACCCCCCCCCCCACACTCACACACAGACCCCCCCCCACATACACACAGACCCCCACACACACACACACAGACCCCCCCCCACACACACACACAGACCCCCCCCCACACACACACACAGACAGCGGCTCTCGGGGGAGGTGTGCGGTGGAGCCGGGAGGCGGCGCTCGGTGCCCGGGCGCGGACAGCCCCCCCCCCCCTCTCCCCTCCCAGCCGACCGTGTGACTCCCTGGCATGGCGATGAGCACAACTGCGCTCCCAGCACAGCCCCCAGGACACCCCCCACAGCACACACTCACACAGGCCCCAGCCCCCACCCCCGCCGCCCCGGCAGATGGAGCAGGGCCAGGGCCGCGGCTGACCGCCTCCCGCCTCTCGTCCCCCCGCAGCGCGGTGGCCCCCGCCCGCCAGACATGCAGGCGGCCACCGGCCTCCGGGAGATACAGTGGAGCGGCGTGGCCCTGCCGCTAGACCTGCTCGTCAGCTCCTACCGACTGCCTCAACTCGTCAGGCTGGACACCGGTGAGAGGCAAGCCAAGCCGGGCCGGGCCGGGCCGGTCTGGGTATAGAGGGGGGGTCTGGGTATAGAGGGGGGGGATATCTGGATATAGGGGGGTACATAGGGGTCTGGGTATGGGGGGGCGTGTATAGAGGGGTCTGGGTATAGGGGGAGGAGCGGGAGGGGTGTCTGAGTATAGGGGGAGGGGTTCTGGATATAGGGGGATGGGAGTCTGGGTACAGGGGAGGGGGCCTGCGTATAGGGGGGAGGGGTCTGGGTATAGGGGGGAGGGGGCCTGCGTATAGGGGGGAGGGGGTCTGGGTATAGGGGGGAGGGGGTCTGGGTATAGGGGGGAGGGGGCCTGCGTATAGGGGGGAGGGGGTCTGGGTATAGGGGGGAGGGGGTCTGGGTATAGGGGGGAGGGGGCCTGCGTATAGGGGGGAGGGGGTCTGGGTACAGGCGGAGGGATATAAGTATAGGGAAGAGGGGGTCTGGCTATAGGGAAGAGGGGGTCTGGGTATAGGGAAGAGGGGGTCTGGGTATAGGGAAGAGGGGGTCTGGGTATAGGGGGAGAGGGGTCTGGGTATAGGGGAGGGGAGTCTGGGTATAGGGGGAAGGGTGGGATCTAGGTATCGGGTGTATTGAGGGGTCTGAGTATCGGGATATTGAGGGTGTCGGGTGTAATAGAAACAGGAGAAGGCCATTCAGCCCCTTGAGCCTGTTCTACCATTCTACAACAACAACAACTTTGATTTATATAGCGCCCTCCACGCCAGACGGCGTCTCAGAGCGCTTGAAAACATCTATAAGATCATGTAACTATAATTACCCATCCTTGCCCCATATTCCTAAAGATTTCTATCCACCTCAGTCTTGAAGATGTGAATCCATAATTTTGGGGGAGAGTTCCAGATTTCTACTACTCTTTGGATGAAAATCTACTCCCCTTTGGGTTCCTGAGGGTCTTGGTATGGGCTGCAGAGAGAGAGAGATTGTAATGGGTATGACAAGTGATTAAAGTGTTTAAATGTTAGCTTGTGTGGCTGAATGCCAATTGAGTTTTTTGAAGCGCTCTGAGACGCCGTCTGGCGTGGAGGGTGCTATATAAGACAAAATTGTTGTTTTCTTTTTTGGGGTGTCAGGCTTGGTGGCTGGACTCGAAGAAAGATACGTGTTTTGTGATACAGTACTGGCACCAAAGGTTCGACTCTGCAGTTTGAGTGGTAGCTCCTGAGAAAGTGTATTTATAAGTAACCTTTTAAATTTAAACTGATGCAACAAATCAGTGCATTTCAGTGTCTGTGTACAATTTATTACTGTTTCTGCTCCCACCCCTTCTCCCTCCTGTTGTGTATTGTTTATTGATCAAAGATACAGTGCCTCCCACTAAAAGGAGCTAAATGTGTAAATGAACTAGATATGAACTTTGTTTCCTTGTGGGATACAATTTAACCCTTAAACTGCTGACAGGTTTTCAAAAAATCCAGGAAATGAGCACCAAGGTATTCTAAATGAAACATTTCAAATAGCAGCAGTAACATCATTTCTGTAATATATCATTAAAATAACCAATTATAAAATAAATTCTGGCTTTCCTGGTTTTCACTTTTAATTGGGTAGTTAATCCCAAATTAAATAAGTTTTTTGAGTCTTGGCTTTCATTGACTATTTTAGATTTGGAAGCAACTTTGGAACAAATGGCTGGAAAAAGACTGTTTTGCTTGGCCACTAAAAGCCTATGAAGTGCAAACCTAGCAAAATTGTACACAGTATTAGACAACAACAACATTACATCTTTCACGTTGGGAGGACATCCTAAGGTGTTGGATAGTCAGTGTTTCAGAACTGAGCTGGGATCGGGATTGGGGAAGGTGGAAGGAAGGGAGGGTCACGCCTAAAGACTTTGTTGTTGACCACTCTATCCTCCTTTTGCGCCTTTCCTCTCAGCTCAATCTTTGCGAACCTGCCCTTGCCTGGTTGAACTCTTACCTCTCCCACCTTCTCCACTTTGTCAATACTAAGAGCTTCTCCTCCACCTCCACACTGTCTGGCGTCCTCCAGGGCTCTGTCCTTGCCACTATACTTTTCAATATCTATATGCTCCCCTTGGTGACATCATCCACAGACATGGGATCAACTTCCATATGTATGTGTATGACACCCAACTCTATCTTTCTGCCTTCACCTGTATTTCCTACCCCATATACATGCCATGAAAATAGGAAAGGAAGGGGCAAGGCAAAGGCAGTGAGGAAGGGAGTTCAAGAGGCTTGGGGCATAGTGCGGTGGAATGGAGGACCCGGGGGCCAAGGAGGAGGCCAGACCGGTAGAGCGAAGTTACTGTTACGGTGACTGTTACTGTTACGGTTACTGTTGTGAGGAGAGAGGAGGTCAGAGAGGTAGGGGAGTACAGAGGAGTGGAGGGATTTGAAAACAAGAGTGAGGATCTTGAAATCAAGTTTGGTTCGGGTGAGAATGCAGTTGGCGGAATTTTTAATTATCTGGATTTTATGAATGGTGGTGGAGAGAAGTCTAACGATCAGTGCATTGGAGTAGTCCAGCCGAGAGGTGACAAAGGCATGGACCATGGCTTTGTCAGCTTTTGGGGTGAGATATTGGCGGAGACAGGCGATGTGTCCCAATGTCGAAGGCGGCAGAGAAGTCGAGGAGGATAAGGAGGCAGAGGGGATCCCTGATCACAGATATTTAAAATGTTGTTAGAGACTTTAGCCAGGGCTGTCTCCATGCTGTGGATAGAACAAAAGCCTGATTGGAGGGGTTCAAAGAGGGAATGGCGTGAAAGAAAGGAGCGAAGCTCAGATACGACAACCCGTTCCAGGGCCTTAGAGAGGAATCAGAGGTTGGAAATGAGGCGGTAACTGGAGAATAGGGATGGGTCTTGGAAAGGTTTCTTCAGGATGACCTGATCAGCCTCTTGACATTTGATATTCAGTAGAACGTCAATAATCTGGCAAGGTTGGGACCAAGCACCTTCCGGATTTCAGAGTTTATCAGTGTTTAGAAACCTAGCCTAGCTTAACATTGCTAACAATGTTGTTTTATTTACCCAATATAGTTTTATGGATTGGTTCTGTAAAGTGGATTTAGTTAGTAAAAATTGAGTCTGTGGTGGTGTCCATAATCTGGTTCCTGAGCCAGGTGGAAGTGCTGATGATAGAAGGGCTAGCTTTGTTCATCGACAGAACTAGGAGAGGCAAATTGATCATGGGGAGCAAGTATTCTTCCCACACAGCTCCTATTAACTGTGCAAACTTTGATGGATAGGGATGGCCCAAACCATGTTTGGGAACTCAATCCGGAACACTGTTTGGATATTCCTAGGCATGGTGATGCTTTTCTATATGTTAGACACTTGGCTGACCAAAATAATAAATAATGATAATAATAATCCTTGCACTTGATATAGCGCTTTTCATGTCTTCTGGACGTCTCAAAGTGCTTCACAGAATATAGTGTAAAGTGAATTGACTGTATAAATGTGGGTGAAACGCGGCAGCCAATTGTGCACAGCAGTATTCCACAAATAGTCGTGATTGAAATGACCAATTTATTATTGGGTTTTTTTGAGATTATTATTAGGCATGTGGAGTAAAGAAACTTGCCCAAGGTTTCGCCCTGCCTGGAATTGAATCCAAGTCTCACTTGTAAGGCAATGCTCTAACCACTGAGCTGCAGGACTCCAGTAATAAATCATTACAGGCTGCCTTTTGCAGTATAAAAAGGTGAATTTCCGTTTGTAGATTTCAAAAAAAATTAAACTTGATTTTTTTTGAGTAAGTGATTCAAATAACTTCTTCAAACCTCACCCCTTTTGTTTCCGAAATAATCGTCACTGACTACATTTGTCAACCTTGGTGGTGTGCTGCACAATAGTTATTGGGCTCTCTATGTTTTCCATACAAAATGCCTTAAATTGTTTCAACAAAACATAAATTTCTCTTATTGGTTAGCAAGCTGTAAATTCTTCTTATCTTTGATAATGTTAAATAATGAAGGTGTATTGCGTAGCAAAAGCGGTAGTTTGTCAGAATTCATTAGGAAACATGCAACTTTGCAGAATGATGGTTAGTGTTTCATTAACTAAGGTAAAATGGCTTTTTAGGGTTTTCTGAATTGATGTGGAAATGAACAAAATTGGGATTAATACATGTCAAACTTTTCTCACCAAAAAGTAGTTGCTCATTCTCTTTCTCTCCCCACCTACAAATATCTCTGCACTTTGCACTTCAATCCATCAAGCTGCAAAGCGATTTTCCTGCTCTTGAGATAGAAATCCAGATCATATTTCTGACTCGATTGTTGATGTGCTGCAGTAGCCTCTTATTTCCAATTTGAGATTTCAGATTTATTGCCAACCATCAGTTAAATCTGTGATAATCTCACCAAAAACTGTAATTTGTAAAAGGTGGTGGGGAAATAAAATTGATTGAAAATTTGAATAGTTTGTACTTTTTTCCCCATTTATCAATGGATCAGATGAACACGTGTTTGTACAGTATTTGAATTGTGTGTACTCGTCCATTTGAATAGATTTTTCAGTGTCTGGATTCCCATGTTGTCAGTCCCAATATAATGCAATTCATATAGATTTTTCATTGTGGTGCAATTTTTCTACTAAGGTTTTCATTTTGTACTTCAACTGGCATGGTTCCTAAATTCATACTACAAATATTTACCTTGGGTTGTTGTCTCTAGTGTAGTAGTGGTGTTTATTTTGGCCCCAGTGTGCAGTGAACTGTGGTGAACTGATTGTCCTCTGGGGAGAATTTTTACAAGAAGTCACATCTGTCTGGTTTCAGACTTGAGACCTTGGAGAAAAAACTCTCCCAGATGTTGCTGAAATATAGTATACACGTTTTAATGAAAGATCACCTGATTCTGTTAAGCAATATTTATAGTTTTGAATAATTGAGGTTATAATTTATACAAAAATGTACTTAATTATTGAGGCCATCAGCCACATTGAATATTTGAATTTGAATATTTATTAAAATATTTATGAAAACATAATGTTACTTGGCAATAAACTGAAATAAATGAATAGTGGCGGGGAGTAAAGTGAAAAATATTAGGTCTGCTCCATCGGGGAAAGAGTTACTCCTACACCTGAATAAAACTAATCCTGCTTCAAAAATAGTTTGAAGAAGCACAATATTTCATCATTTCCATGTTTAATAAATCTCACACCTAGTAGCTTCATCAGCTATCAGTAATGCCTTGGAGTTTTATGGACCCGGTTGACTTGGGAACTAGGCTATCTAAACTGTCGCAGGAGGTTGACTTGATTTTAATATTCTGTTGCAAACCATGTTATTTTGGCGCTTACTTCCTCTTTTACTCCCCTTCCACAGGATAGTCACTAGTTGCTCATTTGACATCCGATAAATGCAGCTTTGCACCCTCACCAGGTGGATAACAGGTACCAGGAACTCCTTGATGTAAGCCTCTTAGTGAGCAGCACACTTCCTTAAAAAGTACGAGAACCTTGCCACTACGCTGCTGCTACTACCTGGAGCAAATATACAGAGAATCATCTTCATGAAATTCTGGAATGTACCATAAACAAATTGTGTAGATCATTTTTATACCTGATAGTTCACACAGCATAAATATTCCAAGCTACAAGTTACTGACAATATTACTGTATTCCATTATTTGTCCAAACAACTGAAATGAATAATTATCCATTTAAAAGATCTGCTTGTGCTGATTAAAATAGTTCCACCTTTCAAAGTATGAATGGACATAACTATTTTCCTAAATTAATCTTGCATCCCCCCCCAAATGTGTTTAATTATCCTTCACAAACATGTAAATACTTTGAGTGTTATTGATCTGCTCAATTTGTGCAACATTTTTGATATGTCAGCAGGTCTGTCTCTGGGATGATCAGATTTGTACGGTTTAAGATATTCCTGAACAGGATAGCTACATCTTTAATAGCTGTTCCACGTTTAAAATCATTCACCTAACTTATTCATAAGCATCATTGCTATATGTGTACTGATGTCCAACTCTTTGCTCCACTATTACCCTCAAAGAGAACAGTTGCCTTTTAATTTTATTACCTGTCTGGCATAAATCTAACTTTCTACAGCTCAACATCAAAAGACACAAGTCATCTTGTTCTGCTGTTGGCAGTTATAAAGGGCCTGTCTCGAATTTCATTAACCTCTCTGGTTCCTCAATCAGGCTTAATTCAGAGTGCATCTTTGACAGTGTTTTATCCTAATCTATTTCAAACCCCAATCCATCACTACCTGAAATGTTCACGGCAATGGAGAATTGGGCTGATGTTAACAATCTGTTTCCAATTATGACTTAGTGCACCACCTATCTTTTTTCAAAACCTTATATTTTTGTTCATAATTTGAAACCTAGTTTTATTGAATGGATAATGCTGGTAATTGTATTATTTTGGAGATCATGCTCCCTTGTATAGCAATAGTCGTCTCACTGTACAGCAGTAGTTGGCCAACAAAATACATTTTCTTGATTGCTTTATGTCATAAATCAAGAAATATTCAATCAAGGAAAAACTGGAAACACATTATTGATTTTATTGATTGAACACGAACCTACCTAGACTGGTGCGAATGTTTGGTGAGGCCACTTCTTGATGTGGGCCACTGCTCTATGGTGAATCCCGCAATGTGTTTTGGGATGTTTTGACAACATGACAAAGCGCTATATCGAACGCATTGATTATATATAAAAATGTGCAACTTGGGAAATCAGTGATACGCTTAGTACATAACACTTGAGCTGATAAAAAAAGATCCTTGATATTTGGTCCCAGATCATTTGAACACTGTATTTTCTTTGCAGCAACTTCAGTTAGAGTTAAGTTGTTCTATTGAAGTGATCATTTTCTTTAAAAAGAATGCAATCATATACTGGTACTCAAAACACTCTAACAATTTATCAGTGATTTGCAACCCTAGATCTTTCTATGCAGAACATATAGTGATTTAGATCCCATCAGAAGTTTATTTTTATTGGTTCACCTACACCAAGCAAATAAATGTTTTTTTCTTCACTTAATCTTTATTTTTAGTTTTCCCATATCTCTCAGAAATTAATATGAATGATTCTAATCAAGGTGTGTGCTCAGAAATTCTAATTTTGAAGCAGTTTATTCTTTTGAGAAGCAATGTTATGAAATTATGGTGTGACAAAATCATAGGCATATTCTCTCCATTAAATATGAGCTTGGAGTTGATAATGTTTAAACCTTGACATCAAGTTACCAGAGCTAACCATTCTAATTTCTGAGCCCTATTTTTGTGATGGGGAATTCAAGTAGGACATATTAGTCTACAAAATAGAAAATGAATAATAATATAATAATCCTTGCATTTGATATAGTGCTTTTCACGTCTTCTAGACACCTCAAATAAACACGTAAAATTTGATTTAATGACCTAGCATGACTATGGAAATGCCGTACAAAGTATAACTACGCACTGTATTATGATTTGCTAATGATGATGAAATGTGTTTATTGCAGGAGAAACCGTGGAAAGGATACGAGAGAATGATTTGGTTTTGCTTCATTCATGTCGGCAATGGACAACTATCACTGCCCACAGCTTGGAAGAAGGCCATTATGTTATAGGTCCAAAAATAGAGATCCCTGTTCATTATGGAGGTAAGATTCAAATCAATATGCTGCCTTGCTTCCTTCTATCACCTACAGCCAATTTTGTTCAGTGGCAGTTATTGAAAACCTTCTTCTTTGATTGGAAAAGACGATATTCCTGACACATATAGAATTGAAATTGGTTTGTTCATAGATTCGTTAATAGTTCTGTGAGGAAACTCGCAGTTTCTGTGGAATTCTGTTCAAAAAGGAATCTCGTATAGGTACTGTTACGTAAACATTTATTTTAAAAGTGTTGTTGGCTATATGCTTTGATGCAAATCTGAGATAAGATAACAAATTGTTGGTGCTGCATTGACATTCAAAGAATCGTGTTTTTCCCAATTATTTATAGTTTGCGACTTTGGTGCTATGCATTCTACAGGACAACACATACAACAATAAAATTATATTTGTATATAGTAGTGCCTTTCATGTTGGGAGGACGTCCAAAGGACACATACAGGATTTCTGAAGAAGTTGGGTATCTATGTGTCACTGTTGGTATTGATGCAATGTTACCAACAGACTGCCAAAGAGAAAGATGCTTTCCAGCATTCTGGATTCTCTGTCAGACCCAAATTTTCATGTTGCAGTAATGTGCAGCTGTATGTTTACAGCCACTTGCAGCCAAGCCTCATTTCTAGACACTATATGGTTCTCGGCTGAAATTGCTGGACATTTTAGCGAGCCTTTCCCTGTGATGGAAATTGTTCTTTGAAGGTATTTAAAGATGTAACTATGTTAAGATGACCTTAAATGTACTTGTAGTTCCTTTAAGTAACCAATTTGATAATGCAAAAAAAAAAATTTTGATTATCATATTCATTAAAGCTGAATATCAGTCTGGCTCAGTTGAATAAGAAGATTGTGGGTTTTGAGTCTTACGTAGGGACTTGAACTCACAAAGTCTAGGCTGATATTCCAATGTGTTGCTGGGGGTGTATTTCATTGTTGGAGGTGCCAAATTCAGATAAGACATCAAACCAAGGTCTAATCTCCCGTTCAGGTGGATGTTAAAGATCACTACTTGAAAAGAGAAGGAAGTTTCTGGCCAATAATAAAATTGATTATTCACTTTGCCTGTTTGTGAGACATTGATGTACGCAAATGAACTGTCATATTTGTCTACAAATACAGTCACTGAACTTCACAATAAAATCTTGCCCTTCGAGGCGTTCTCCAGTTGTGAAATGTGTTACACCAAATGCAAGGATTATTATTGTTGCTTAAAGTAAGGTTTTGAAAAAAGAAGTAGATTATCCACTTATGCCTTGGCATGGCTGTCCTTTTCATCCTCTCATCTGGATGAATCCATGCATGCCTAGGCTTTTCCTCCCTCTTTGTGAGGAATTGTCGGGGTTCATCTCAACTCCTCTCGAAAATTACACATTTAAGATGAATAACTTTTACCTGTGTGGCATTGCGTGTTAAGAGTACCAGTATATTGAGGTAACAAAGACTATGGTTAATCCAGTTCCGTCTGTTTTTTGCTAAAAATTAGTCTCTACAACACCCCTTCACCCATCACCCCACTCAAAATTTTGGGTAGTTGTTATAGGCTTTTTTGTGAAGTGAATTAAGCTCACGTTTGTGAATCTCATTGTGGGAGGTTTGCCATCCTGTACATGACTGTAGTGCAATGCTCTGAATAGGATGACTGGTAACTATAATGTTACCACTTTGATATGTTTCTAAAGAGACTTGAATAAAGAATGTGGTACTGCACATCAGAGAATGGATGTCATCTGATTTTTGAGTGCTTTAGGTACTCATACCTAAGCTATTGGACAGCTAGATGGGTAGCTAAAAATTTATTTGTTTGCCATGTTACTACTTTTCCACCATTGGCTGCGCCTGAAATAACCTGAGCTTTGAGACCAATCATGAGTATACCAGCTTTATTCATGTTGGAATCTTGCCCCTGGCCTTGCAGACTATAATGTTAATATTACACCCTAGATAGTCTTGTGTAGAAAAAAAACTGTTCCTCTCTTGATTCTGAGTTTACTTACATATGTGTTGAAATTTATTTAAATTAAGTCAACGTAGTCAGTTCAACTTCCTTTTATCATTTGTAGCTATATGGCGAATGCCACCACTTCTAGCACAGTTAAGGCATAGAAGAATTTCCATAACAAAACAAGACTAATACTAAATGTAGTTCGTACATTTGTGTGTGTAAACAGTTGGGTATTTTGTTCTTTCATAATCAAATTAAACTGACTACAACAATAACTTGGATTCATATAGTGCCCTCTACGCCGGGCAGCATCTCTGGGCGCTTTACAATGGCAGAGCCATAGGCCGAACCAGGGAGCGAGGGAAAGTAACCGTAAGTGCAGGTGAAGAGAGTTCTTCAGGCGTGACCTGAAGATAGGATATGAGGGGGCGAGGCGAATGGGTTGAGAGGGAATTCCAAAGTTTCAGGATATAGTGGTTGAAAGCATGGCTGTCAATGGTGGAGCGGAGGATTTGGGGGATCTAGGAGGCCTGACCCAGTAGAGCATAGGCAGCGGGCACTATATAAAGAGAGGAGATTAGAGAGGTAGGGCAGTGTAGAGGAATGGAGGGATTTAAACACAAGATTGAGGATCTTGAAATCGATCCGCTCTATGACAGGGAGCCAGTGCAGTTTGGCAAGGACTGGGGTAATAGGGGTACGACGTTTGGTGCGGGTGAAAATGCGTGCGGTGGAGTTTTCTATGAGCTGAATTTTGTGGATGGTGGAGGAGGGGAGACCGGCGAGGACAGCTTTGGAGTAGTCCAGCCAAGAGTTAACAAAGGCATCACTGGTTGATATCTGCCTTTGGCAGGCTGATGTTACAGTTTTAGTTCCACTATTCTCCAGCTGTTCCAGAGGATCTAAATTCTAGAGGGACGGACCACTTTTTGCTCAAAATACTTTCACTAAAATTGACAAAATAAATGTTGAAATTGTTGTGTCTGGAATCCACCTTTTCCTGCTTTGGTGAATTCTCGATGTCTGAAACTGAAGACCCTTCAGCATAGCAAGATGTGTGTGTGTGTGTGTGTGTGCGTGTGAGTGCTTGTATCTTTGATACTCCCAAAGAATTGTATATTCATGGATACAGAAACAGGTTCTGGATCAGCTCTCAGACCAGTCCAAAGTGCATGTTCCTGTGGAACTCCATGGAGCCACTCTTGCTCTTCCTGTAACACATTATCGGTACAGCCAAGAGCTTGAGGGAGGTAAAACCCACGTTCTGTGTTAAAGCAAGAATCCTCAATACTGTATAGGGAAACTATTGTTTTATAGCTATTTCTGTTGGGAGTACTTTGAAGAGGAAGTTCTCTCTAGCCCTTGGTTCCCCATTAATAAATACAGAATAATGAAAGCAGATGGCAATGCAGATGGAGAGGTCAACACCTACTAGAGTTTGATGTACAGCCAAAGCAATTAATCTGCAGCTTTCTGTTGCACAGCATTTCTTGCAATGGAAATTCTTAATTATCTTGTGCTTTGTTAATCTATACTAAATGTGTTTTTGATATGTGATGTACCTATCTTTTGAGACATATTAATTAACCAATTTTGAAAGGGTGGTTGTTTTACATGCCTTGTAGCAATTAGTCTTGCTTAGGTCAGTTTGATTTTCTCATTGGAGATCTATGGCAAATTTTTGTTTGGCTGGTCTAATTAAAGTGTTGACGGGTTTGAGCATCTTTTAATTTGAATTGATTTTCCTCCCCTTTTGGCAGTGGGGAGGTTTCGGAGTAGCTGTTTTTGTGTGTTACTGTGCTGGTGAACCCATTCCGAGCTTCAGCAGCTGATGAGTCACCTGATTGCAGCCTCCACATGAACACAACTGAGCCTAGATGTAAGAATGGCCTCTATTTGTAGAGATATAAAATTAAATTGAATTCAGCTTTTCTTTAATTGGTAGCACTTTACTGAGACCCTATCATTCTCTAATAGCTGGTTTCAAGAAGCCCCTTTGTTCACATTGTTGGTTTATAACCAGTACATTTAGGTAATATGACATCATGTTATGTTTTTGTTCTAGTGACTTTCGTTTGACTCTGAAATGTGTGTACCGAAAGTGCCCTTTCATCTGTTAGGACTACAGAGGCACTGTCGCTGAATAAATGATCACACTGCCCTGAAGGCAGAGCAAGGATTGCTGAATCTAAAGCCTCCATGGCAGCCCTTTCATCTATGCTTCAGTTCTATTGAATTAGAACAATTATTGATTGAAATTGCAGTAGTAGTTTGTTTCTTCCTTAAAAATAATAGCTAAAATAGTGTTAATAATCCTTGCGTAGTACAGCATTAATAATCCTTGATATAGCGCCTTATCAAAGTCCTTGAGATATCTCAAAGTGCTTCATAGAATATACTGTAAAGTGAATTGACTGTACTTTGTGGGCAAAATATGGCAGGCAGTTACTGGGTTTTGAATTGCAGTGTGAAGAGCTATAGATTTTAAATGAGAAATATGTGGTTCAGCTGGTAGCTGTATATACAGCTAAATAGAAGGACACTCCTGTGTGCAATTGGTTGCCGCGTTTTACCCACAAAATGTACAGTTAATTCACTTCACAATATATTCAGTGAAGAGCTTTGAGACGTCTCAATTACGTGAAATCAAATGCAAAAATTATTATTATTAAAACCCAGTTGATTTAAAATATTTTTGGGGGGTCTGTAATTTCCAAATCAAAATCAACTGTGTGCTTTTCTGATATAAAATAAATCTCCCCAGTCCTGGGAAATAACTAGATGGTGCCCTGCAAAGTGACACACTAACTTAAGGGACCATTACTATTCAACTCAAAATATGAATACCTTATTGTATCATCCATCTGTCCGACCCTTTGCGGCATATTGTGAGAAAATATATTTTGTTTTTATTGCAGGTGTTTAAAAATTTCCTCCAGCCAATCCATCAAAACTTGTTGCCTTCGCCTGTACTTATTGGAGGCAAGAGATCTGACAGTGCTCAGTTGCCTAAATTTTGCTTAACTATTCAAATATATTTGTATATCCTGCAAGCTGTTCTTTTTAAAACATCTCTGTCATAGATATTCGATAACTAGACTCTGGTTGCAGGACTTTGGGAGTGACCTTAAATGACTGACTTTCTTCCTCTCACAATCATTTTGCAGCACGTGTCCGATGATAACCCTTGTTTTCATATTTTGGTACCCAAAAACAACAACTTGTATTTATGTAGCACCCTTCATCTGAGATAACATCTCAGAGCACTCTACATTGGCAGGATTTGATATTGAGCGTGGGGGGAGGGGGAGGGGGAGGTGACTTTAGGCATGGAGGGTTTGGGGGATGTAGCAGACCTGTGTTAGGTGAGCGAAGGAGGCAGTCAGAAGAGTGGAGTATGAGGAAGTCGGAAAGATTGGAAGGAAGTTGTTAGGGAATGAAGGAATTTATACGTGAGGATTAGGACTTTGAAGTCAATTCATTTGACGAGGATTATGGTGTTGCGAGTGGAGAGTTTGGTGCGGGTAAGAATACAAATGGCAAAGATTTGTATTTGCTGCACCTTGTGGATGGTGAGACTAGTGAAGAGTACGTTTGAGATGACACTAAAAGTGCTATTTAACCTTGCACTTCCTTCATGCTTTCAGGTGGATGGGAGTATCAATGTCATACCATTCTTCTATGACCAAAGACCATTTTACAATCGCTTGAATCGATTACTGCCGGTTACATTTCTGGGAATAAGCTTTTAACATTCCAGACTGGTGACCTTTTCAGAGTCTGCACTGATGTTCTCTGTAGCGACAAGAATGACCTTATGTATAGGAATACTGATTAATCTGAGATATTTTGCAGTTGATTTTTTGTATCTGGTGCAGTGATTTTCTTTGCAGTTAATGAAAAGCATTGGAGTTACTGCTGAAGTTTGCATCATAGGACAAAAACAATTTGCGCTTGAAATAACTTATAAGCACCAGAGGTTAATTAGTACATACACTGGTTCATAATACAGTAAAAGCCTGTTTATCCGGCACCCATACCGGTTTGTGTTGGGTTTTCGGCATCGGTTGGATCCGATGCCGAAAACCCAACACAAATTTTTTTAAACTTATTTTAACACATACCATATTAATAATAGACCAGATAATAACAGACCTTTGTTATTCACCTAAAAATTCACCTAAAAATCATCTTTGCTGGGGTAGATGTCTGGTTTGAAGCCATGATGCTGGGGGTAGAAGTGTACAGTCTATCGATAACTTCTGCAATGGCTGATGCCACGTGAGCGAAAAAATGGCAGCGTAACTTTAAGGCTCTACTAGCAGCAAGCCAAAATACCTGTACAGTACTCTGGTGCGACAAGCGATTCATTAAATATGCCATCGCGATTGTGCAGGATAACATCCGGTTAATCGGATGGAGACTTTTTTTTATGTACTGGTGATATGGAAGTTCCAGTTGATTGAGTCACAGATAAACAGGCTTTTACTGTATTCTGATGTAGAGAAATGTATGTTTTATTTAAGTAACATTGTCATTTAAAAAAATTGTTGCTGACCATATTCTCATGAAGGAGTACATTGAAATGTTTTCTAAAACATTTTAAGAATCAAATGAGGTGATGCAAAAATCTATTTTTTTAAGTCTATTCAGTTTGCACATATGTACTCTGCTTACCGACAAAATGGAGAAAATAAATTAGGGTTTTATATTTGTACATCAAATTGCAACTACGATCCAATTGTGGAACAAATACACATTTCCCAACGTTGTGTATCATTGAGAGATCAAATCCATTTTTAAAGCTTTTCAGAATGGATTTTGCCTCCCGCAAATCTGCGCCCTTTCCCAAGCTGTCTGTTCTCTTCGCTCAGCTAGCTCCAACCTGGTCCACATCCTCCGACCCCCCTCCCTCAGCCGCCACCATTGGTGGGTGAGCCTACAGCCACTCTGCCCCCAACATTTGAAATTCCATCCCACAATCCCTCTGCCTCACCTCCTCCCCAGCCTCCTTCAAGTCCTACCTCCTATTCGATGGTCCCATTGGCAACTCCTAACCCCCCCCAACCCTTCCCTCCCCACCCCCTGTCCCCATCTCGGGTCTGAAACAATGACTATCCAGCGCCTTGGGATGTCCACTTGAAGTGAAAAAGGCCAAAAAAGTGTAGTTGTGTTGTTGTTGTTGTTGTTTTAGATGTTGCTGCTGAATGTGAGAGTTGCTAATTATTGTCCTGTCGGACTATCAGGAGCATATATGATGCATTTGAAATGGATGGTTTACATTGTGTACATGTCGTCAGCTAAATGGTTTAGTTTTAATTCTTTGTCAGTGCGTCTCTTTTCTACAATTGTTTTCAGATACAAGGCTAGGCAGGTTCTGGTATAAATTCTACACATTGATTCTTCATGACAGATTAAAATCTGTATTCAGGGTGTGAGAAGATAGGTAGGAGTTTTTTAGAGTAATTTGAGACTGACAAAAAATCTTAGCATTACAGGCAAACATACACTGCAAGATTTCAAGAACCTTCTCTTCCCAGAATCCTCACGATACATTGGCTTCACAACAATTTGAACTTGAATATAATTTTTCACATAGGACAAATTTCTCAAAGTATTTTACAAAGGGTAAGGATTAGAGGAGGAGATGAAAGGAGGCAGCTTTAAATACCCTTAAGTGGATAATATCTCGTATCCCCTTGGGGATAGGGCGGGTAAATGGAATTAGGTTAGAAGATCAATCATGATCTTATTAAATGGTGCAGCAGGCTCAAGGGAAATATGGCCTACTCCTGCTCCTATTTCTTATGTTCTAAAAGTAGCAAATGAGTGAGGAGGTGTGATTTTGAAGGAGTACCACAACAATAGGGAACGGCGATATATCGGTATATCGCTAAAACCCGATATGATTTTCATATCGATATGCCGATATAGACATTTTAAAAATACCGATATATCGAAAAACGATATATCGAGGTAAAAAATCGGGATGCGAGCACAATCAACTACAAGACCCAGAATGCTCATCTCTATACACAATGCACAGACCGCGGTGCAAAGCCGCCATCTTGTATTCATAGTCCTCGAATACAATATACAGGTATGCAAGGGGTGGGGGGAGAGAGACGGCTGTGGGTGGGGGGGGTGAGGGGGAGAGAGACGGCTGGGGGGGGGGTGAGGGGGAGAGAGACGGCTGGGGGGAGGGGGAGATAGACGGCTGGGCGGGGGGGAGAGGGGGAGAGAGACGGCTGGGGGGAGGGGGAGATAGACGGCTGGTGGGGGGAGAGGGGTAGAGAGACGGCTGGGGGGGGGAGAGGGGGAGAGAGACGGCTGGGGGGTGGGAGGAGAGGGGGAGAGACGGCTGGGGGGTGGGGGGGGGCGGAGAGGGGGAGAGAGACGGCTGGGGGGAGGGGGAGATAGACAGCTGGGGGGGGGGAGAGGGGAGAGAGACGGCTGGGGGGGGGAGAGGGGGAGAGAGACGAGAGGGGGAGAGAGACGGCTGTGGGGGAGAGGGAGAGAGAGATGGCTGGGGGGGAGAGGGGGAGAGAAATGGCTGGGGGGGAGAGGGGGAGAGAGATGGCTGGGGGGTAGAGGGGGAGAGAGACGACTGGGGGGGGGAGAGAGGGAGAGAGACGGCTGGGGGGGGGGGAGGAGAGGGGGAGAGAGACGGCTGGGGGGGGGGGGAGGAGAGGGGGAGAGAGACGGCTGGGGGAAGGGGGAGAGAGACGGCTGGGGGGGAGGGAGAGAGAGACGGCGGGGGGGTGGGGGAGGAGAGGGGGAGAGAGACGGCTGGGGGGAGGGGGAGAGAGACGGCTGGGGGGGGAGGGAGAGAGAGGGCGGGGGGAGGGAGAAAGAGACGGCCGGGGGGGTGGTGCGAGAGAGGGACGGCGGGGGGGGGGTGGGGGGGGAGAGACGGGGTGGATGTGATAATATACAGATAGATAGAGATGGGGGGGGGATGTGAGAGAGGAGAGAGGGAGAGAGACATAGAGAGACACAGACAGAAAATCACAGAGATGGAGAGAGTGAGAGACACAGAGAGAGAAAGATATTTACCTCCTGAGAAGATAGGCCCCGAATGCGAGCGCACCCGGAATGCGCGCGCACCCGGAATGCGCGCGCACTCCGATGCGCGTGCGCATGCGCAGTACGAAAAAACGGAAAATTTCGGTATACCTCGATATGAGCCAACCGATATATCCATATCCGGAAAATTCCCATATCGCCGTTCCCTACACAACAACAACAAAAATTGTTCCAGAGAACAAGGCATAGTGGCTGAAAACGTTCCCACTAATCGTGGGGTGATGCAGTTGGGGTGATACAGGTAGGGGCATGAAACAATGTAGAGTTGGCAGAGTTGAGCGAATGGCGAGGAGAGTAGAGTTGCAGGAAGGATGGTGAAGCATTCTCCAACTCCCTGAACCTAGGTTCCTTGTTCGACCTTCACTTGTCGAGCCCTACAACCCGAACAAACGCTACATCTGTGCCGTGATCTGTTCTGATAATAATAATTATATTACAGTAAAAGCCCGTTTATCCGGCACCTGCGGGACCTGGCCAATGCAGGTTAAAGCGCCTGCCGGATATTCGGGCGACCTGTGGACGAAAACCCACCACAAAAAAATTAAAGTTCTTTTAACACCCACCATACACACCAGACTAAATAATAACAGATAATAACAGAATATTGTCATGGTACTTATTGTTAAAACTACTCTCTTGCGCTTCTTACCTTTACCGATTGAGGTTTACAGTCCAGCGATTCTTTTTTAAATGGAAGACGCCAAGCGGGTGAAAAAAATGGCTGCGCGATTTTAAAGTTGCGCGACTTTACTAGCGGAAAGCCGATAGCGCTAGAATCTATTAGCGGCAAACCAAAATACTGCACCTGCGCGACAATGTGGGTTATTGGCTAGCGTTATCGGCTTACCGCTAGTAAGGTTTTAAAGTCACGTTCCGTTGTTTTCACCCACTTGGCGTCCTCCATTTTAAAAAGAATCGCTGGACTATAAACCTCAGCCGCAGCATCATGGCTTCAAGCGCAGCATCTACCAGCAAAGGTGAGAAGTGCAAGAGAATAGTTTTAACAATAAGTAGCAATACAATATTCTGTTGTTATGTTATCATTTATGCATTTACAAATGCTCCACCACTATTGTTCCGGATAAGTTCCGGTTTATCGAATGGGGACTTTTTTTTTTGGCGTGCTGCTTATACGGAAGTGCCGGTTCATCGAGTCACGGATAAACAGGCTTCTACTGTATTATTATTATGATCTGTTCTGCTTCCCCCACCTCCGCAACATTACCCCGCTCTGCCGCTGCCTCTCACCTCAGGCTGCCGAGACTCTCATCCATGCTTTTATTATGTCCCAGCTTGACTATACTAACTTCCTGCTCCCCGGACTTCGCAACTCTATCTCTTCCCTCTCCAAGCTGAAGAGTATTCACAACTCTGCAGTTCACGTACTCTCCCGCACCAAGCTTTGTGACCCCATCCTCCCCAGCTTTACTGGCTCTCCATCCCCCAGAGTATCAAGTTAAAGATCCTCACCTCACTTTTAAAACTCTCCACAGTCTTGGTTCTCCCTACCAATGTGACCTCTGAACTCTATCTCGGAGCCCCTCCACCTCGCCTTCTCCCTTTACCCAGCCTCCGGTCATCATCCCACCTCTACCAGCCCTTGGCCTCCACCCCTCTTGATTTTAATCCCCAGCTCGGGTGCAATCCCTTCATTGTCCAGTGCCTTGGGACATCCTCCCGCCATGAAAGGCACTATATTAATGTTATTTCTTGCCGTTGAGGCATGGATGTGGAAGCATTTGAAGGTAAGGATTGGAAACTTGTTTCACCTGAGCACCTGAAAGGTGCTATTTGAATGTTAGTTAATCACTGATAGTAGGTAGAGAATATGTTTTGCTCATTGTAGTTGTTTGAGGGAATAGATTATAACTTTCAGGCCTTGTTTTCAGTTGGGGTGCTTCTAGTTGACCTGTAATCTGTGTTGACCTTTACCCATAGACAACTAAAGGAACCTAATTTCAGCAGTAAAATCTGAAGGGCAATAAAGCTAATTAGAGCTGGAGACATATTTATTTAGTTTTATTACCTCAGTATTATCAGTGGTTCAAAACTATAAAACTATATTATGTAGATAATAGAGTGGACAGCATTTATAGCCTGAGAAGATTCAGGTGTACAATCTTGAATATTAAAATGAGAAGCAGAGAGGAAGTGCAGACTGGAAGATTTAATATGGTTATGGTTCAAGTTTAATGTAGCCAACATGCATCCTAATCATTTTAATGAGTTGAAGAAAGTAAAAATAAATGTGCATATGAATGCTTCCTGCTTCATCTACTTATGTGTTGTCACAGTAGGAGTAAAATTTTATCATAAAACTAATAATATATAAAGCTGCTCATTTGGCTAATCTATAGATTTAACAATGGTAAAATCAAGTCTGGATGTAAAACTGTATTTCTGAACAAAAATGTGTGATATGTTAAGTATTTAAATTAGTGGAGTTCTGTAGCTTGTTAGAGCACTTTTCTAACAAGTTAGAGACTTAGATTTGATTCCCGGCAGGGAGAAATCTTGGACAAGTTTCCTACCTCCACATGCCTGATGATAATCTCTCAAGAAAAAAAATTGGTTACTTCAATCCATGACACTGTGTGCGCCATTGGCTGCTGTGTTTTGCCCACAAATACACAGTCAATTTATTTTATAGTACAGCTTTGAGACATCTAGAAGATGTGAAAGGTGCTATATAATGCAAGGATTATTATACTGTAATATCTAAATTCACTAATTTATGATGGAGCTAAAATAATATGACTACTGTTAGTCTCTCCTGATATGCAGTATTATTGAGTTCCTTTAATGTATTGGGCCCAGTAATCTATCCTTTGGCACTTGTAATTTATCTTTACAGTTTCCTTAAAGGCTGTATGGAAACATGGATAGCTGTGCTTTTGAATTTGAGGTTTTATAATGAATGTTCCTGTCAAAGATATATTTAATGTTTACTATGCTTCAATTCTGTTCAGTTTGTTAAAAGAGTAAATGATGAGACAGTTAAGGGAACTTGGATTGGAGTCCAGAGCAATCCAATCTGAACTTTTATTGATCCCTACTGCATGCTGATAAGTAAGAGGCAAAGATCCAGTTCCATTTATAGAGTTTGTAAAGATATTTTAACCAAACACTGGTAAGCATCATTTATCAAATCACTGACTTGTGAAGTTGTAGTAAATGTTAAGTGTGCTTTTGCACTACTCTATTAGACCAGCAACCACATAGTCACTGCACTTTATGAATATCCTGTGCTTTAGGGTGTCTTCCTGACACGAAAGTCACTATCCCAAATGCAAATTATTATTGTTATTGTCAATAGATTGCTTAGATTCTATAATCATTCATCAGTGTGAAGTTGTGCACAGTAAACACGTCCATATTAAATAAAAAAAACATGTTTAAATTTACATTTTATGGTGTACAGGAATTAACTGTGATAATCTGAGACAACATGAGTGTTATTTCTGATGATACAAGATACAGTAAACCACCCTGCCCCCTCCCCCCCCACCATACCAGACTCCGATTATTGGAAATTTGAATGTAGCCAGACCAGGTCCAAAACAGATTTTAAAAAAATCAAATCTGTGGTCTCCCAACTCGCGTGTGTGCCAATTTTGACTTGGATTGTGTGAATCCCCTGAACAGAATATAGCATCTTTGCTAGCCTCTGCAAGCAGAGTACACAATAATTAACCGGAAATTCCGGTTGGCCCCCCTTCTAGTGGTCCCTCAGCTGGTGTTTAAGTGAACAAAAAACCCCCTGTATTATTTAGTTGATATGTTAATCTTAAAATTCCCTCCCTGGAGAAGAACAGATTAATCAAAGCAATGTAATTCAAAAACAATCAATCCTTACTGCTAATCACTTGCACCAATGTTTTTTTTCCTGAGATTGTGATTTTTCAAAGAGAGAGGGGTTACCTTTAGCACACACAGGTAGCCAGATAGGGATTGTATTACATCCAGAACTTCATCAGGTAAGATATAATAATAATAATAATAATACTAGACTGGGTGAGTTAAAAGATCTGATATTGTGCTTGAACCCACAACCTCTGACTTGGAGGTGAGAATGCTACCAACTGAGCCAGGCTAACAAACAACAACAAAATTACATTTGTATAGCGTCACAAGGACGTCCAAGGTGCTGGACAGACACTATTCCGGATCTGAGCTGGGAGTAGGGATTGGGAGGATGGAGGGCATAGGGAAAAGGAGGTTAATCGAAAGCATGGTCAAAGAGGTGGGATGAAGGAGGTGAAGGATGCGGCGAGAGCAAAATAGCTGATGGCCCACCTACCAATGGTGGGGCAGGCAAAGCGGGGATTTGAAGCAGGCCGAAGACCACCGGGCTGAGGGAGCGGGGAGGTTTGTGGCGGGCTAGGAGGTTGCAGAAGTAGGGGGGAGTGAGTCCATGGAGGGCTTTGAAGGTGAGGACCAGGATCTTGAACTGTATCCTCTGTGTGAGGTGAAGCCAAGGAGTCAGGCGAGTGTGGGACTGATATGGTTACGGAACCTAGTGCAGGAGAGTACAACGGCTGCAGAGTTCGGGATGATCTGCAACTTGTGGAGGGAGGAGTTGGGGAGGCTGACAAGCAAAGAGTTTGCATAGTCAAGCCTGGATGATATGAATGCATATAGGAGAGTTTCGGAGGTCGGCAGTGTGCGACTGTGATGGAGATGGGAAATGTTTTGGAGGTGGGGGAAGGCAGAGCATGTCATGGCACAGATGTGCATTAGAAAGGACAGAACAAGACACGAATGTTCTGCACTGGCTTAGTGAGATGGTGTACATCCATGGACAGTTTAACTCAGGCCACCAGGGGCTATATAAGATAATTGCTTCAAGCTTCCATTTCTTCTTGTAGTGAGGAGCCTGGCTGTTCTGTACCTCCTTGAAAGATTAGGCAAGTGTCTATCTAGTCAGTGAGTATTTGTTGGTAGGCATGGGTGTGAATCCTGATGCAGGAAGTTGTGGCTGCACTCTGCTGTACTACCTAATTGTTTCAACTTCATTCTTTAAATCTGCTATGGTTTTAGACTGAAATTGAAGGTATGCAATGATTTTGGGTGTGAGAGATTTGTTTCCCCCACATCTTTCAGTTTGAAAGCCACATCCATCATATCTTATACTTGACCCCCCACCACTCCATAAACAAATAAATCTAGGGCTGCTTCTTAGTCGCCTGTTAATGGTGAACTGAAGATGTGAGCTTGTTGTTCGACTCACTTGTTAATCTAAGCAAGCACCTAGTCATTGCCAAGTGAATACTGGCCTGCTTTATGCCTTCTCTTCCGCATCCCACCATGAGCAGGCAGGCTTTCTGACCCAATTTTCAGGAACTCCATCTTTGGTATCATGCAATCCAATGATCATTTATCTCTTTGTCCTTACACTAACCCAGAGCGGCTGGGTTCCGATGTCAGCTTTGCTGTTAGATTGATGAAGTGAGTGAGAATGAACACCATATAATAATAATATAATAATCCTTGCATTTGATATAGTGTTTTGCACATCTTATCGACGTCTCAAAGCGCTTCATAGAATTTACTGTAAAGTGAATTGACTGTATGTTTATGGGCGAAACGCGGCAGCTAATTGCACACAGCAGTGTCCCATAAACAGTCGTGGATTGAAATGACCAATTTTGTATTATTAGTTTGTTGGGGGATTATTATTAGGAGTGTGGAGTAAGGAACCCAGATTTGAACATAGCTCTCTTGATTGCAAGGTGACTGCTGTAACCATTGAGTTACAGGACCACATCAACAAAATTACACTTGTATAGCGCCTTTCACGTCAGGAGGATATCCCTAGGTGCTGGACATTCATTGTTTTAGACCTGAGCTTGAGTATCAATATCAATAAACATAATGGGAGCATTTTCAGTATCCTCTTTCGCAGGGGATTATCAAAAGTAAAATGAACACAATACAGTATGTTAGACTTTGGATTTCAGACTTGGAAGGGTGGCTATTGTAAAGTTTTAGATGTGTGAGTTATTACAACAACCTAGACTTGAGTTATGACTACTTTATCCCCACATGTTCTGAATCAAATTAAAATATCAGGAATTTAACTCCTTAAAATCTGAATTAAGCATTAACAGATTTCATTTTGCCCACACATATATAGTCAATTCACTTTACAGTATCTTTTGTGAAGCCTTTGAGACTTCTCAAAGACATGATCAAGCACTATTTCAAATGCAAGGATTATTATTAATACTGTTTCTGTTAATTAACCTTAAAGATTTAATATTTGACACTATAGAAGAAAAGGAAAAGGTTTTTTTTATTCCTGGATGTCATATTGTTTGTGAATACGGTACAGTATTAATATGTTCTGAATGTGCTGACCACTGCTGATGGTGAACACAAACACTGCAATAACATTTTTAAAATAAATTGTGCTGTCCATTTTAGCTTTGTTCTTTATATAGTCCAACTCTTCTGCTGCTTCTTCATTTGACAGTAGGACATGTGATCAATCTTTCAGACTACTAGAATTAATTGCGATGCCTTATCACACTAATCTTTCAGTGAAGTTTCTTACCGAATACAGTACAAGGAGATGTATTGTGTTACCAAATTTGCTTCAAACTCTGGAACAAAGCCACAGTTGTCTTCTCTTTATTTTTGAAGTAGAACTGGATCTAAAGTTATATTCAGGAAATTTCTTATCCAAAGTCACACTTAATGTTTTAGAAATCCATCGATACTTCTTACACTATATATAATCTTAAAGACTTGCTAATCTAACTAGAATAATTCTGCATTCATATTTACTTGAACAGTGTTAATCAGACTTAGGTGTAGAACAGCAATTTTAAAAAATAATTCCATTATTTTCTTTGCGTTCTAAAGATCTAATCTTCACTTATCCTTTTCAGTCAGAACTCTAAACTTAATTTTTATCTGACTTTAGCTTTTTTATGCATAGTAAATGATGCTCATTACTTTTTTTATACCATTATTCCATGCAGATCTTTCTGGTTTCTGTGTATAATGGTCTAGTTTTGTACGTAATAGGGAAAGTCCAAGGTATTTGTTCTTCTAATGCTAAATGTTCAAGTTTCATAAAATATGGTGAACTAGTGTCATTTTGAAGCTAAAAAGTTGAACTTTTCAAATCTTTTTTTAAAAAATGAGAATTTTCACCATGTGAAGAATTATATGCAAATATATTTTCATGTGATGCAAATTACGGTAAGCGTATGGGACACTTCAAAAGTATGCAAATTTAAGCATATACCTCATACTATGCAAGAATATGAATCCATTCATGTGGTGACCTTAAGTTTATAGCAAAACGTAAATAATTTGGAAACCTGAAATTCAGAGGTCATTAAATATGCAAATTAGATGCAATCCCAAACATGGTTGTCCCATATGTTACTCTTTCGGACACCTTTTTTTGTCCATTTCAAAACCCATAGAGATAAATTACTGAAACTTGGTAAAGTTCTGATTTACTATGGGGCACAGCTAACTACAAGCAAATAATCAAGTAGAGACTTATCTTATTTCTTTAATCGAGTAAATAAAATTGGTAACGTATGGGACAAATGATAACGTGCGGGATATACATGTAGATCTATATATATCTTCTAGCAAATAATGGTCTCTGGTTGAAGCTGAGAATGAAAGGATGTGTTTCCTCTCACATCCAGCATGCACATTCAATGCTAATTAGAATATACAATGTACAATAAGAAGTCCACCAATGCCAATTTCAGCATCAAGATCATCCATCCTCATGCTCAGTGAAGATGACTTTGCGAGCATTCATGCCACCTTGAGCGACAAATATGGGCAATAATATGAACTGGTTAGTCGCATTGTCCCAGAGATTTTCCATGATGGCTGCCATTTTTTTTTCACATGGTAAAATCACTGATATATTCATCTTGTAGACTTGTACATGTATAGAGTGTATCAAGTATCAATTAAAAACATACTGCTATTTCAAAATGTGCAGCAACCTGACAAAAAGGAGTGAATATGTAGATTAAAGTGTTTTTCAGCACTTGCATTTTGCATTTTATTTCCTACTACATATATATGTAACTTACACATAAAATAAGGTAATTATTCTTTAATGCTGATGGCAGGTAATGAATTCGTGGCCAGTCTGAGAATAATTTTCATCATCATTTTGTACATATGATAAGCAAATCTTGCCATACCAGTTAATTCATCTGACATTGTTTAACATGCATATAAGACAAATACTGGAAGTAAAAACATTCAGTATGTTATAAAAACAATATGATAATGTGGAATTGCATGTTTTCATGTAATTAGAAGGGAGACCATGGAGTGCATGAGTGAGGATTTCTCAGGAATGTCCTGTGGATGGGGCCAACTTTCAATAGGTGTGATAAGACAACTCTTAACCTTACATGTACCTATATTTTTCAGAAAAAAAACTGCATCTCTATGTGCACATATTACACCTGTTTTGAGTTGAAGGCCACGATACAGTTGTTTTATTTTTGTTGTTGTTGATAGAATTAATTTTACGACAGGTCTTCTAATAGGTGCTTTATTCAAAATAGGAAGGAACATTGTGTGTACATGTACAAATGTATGTGTTTTAAGTACATATTGTATACAAAATGCAATTTAAGTATGTGTATTTGAGCTGTTGTTTTTAACCTTCTCCTGGAGATGTTTCTAGCATTTATTCCATGTTAAAAGTTACAGTTTACATACTTTTACAATGCATGCTTATATTTTTGTGTTTTGCCAAATGTTGTTCTGAAGCTCAACTTGTGCATACTTAGTACACAGTGATTAATGTTTCACGGCTGTTCAACAAACAAATTTTAATTTCTATTCTTTAAAATACCAACATAAAACAGGAAAATGGTCATCAGTTGTTTCCCTTGCTACATAGAATGTCAGTTCTGGGAAAAAGTATGAAGAATTTCACCTTGTATTCAATTTATTACACACAAAAGGCATGGTGGGAAAATGTCCCGTACGTCACATGTCCCGTACGCTACCACACAAATATTTTTGATTTTCTTATTGTGAAGACGTGTAATATTTTTTTTCTCCCAAATTCTGTGGTTAAGCTGTGAAATAGATGTTACAATTTCATGAAATACAATTTCATGAGTGATAATTTTCATGGAGTTCAATTTTCAGAAACTTGCTAAACAAAGTCTAAGTTTAAAAAATTTGCCTTTTTTCTGGTCCCGTACGTTACCGAGTACATTAATTTGCATAAATTAAAATCGAAGGTGTCATTTTACTTGTTATTTGTGTGGTTGAAAGACCCAATAAAGTTTTCCAAACATATGAAAAAAGTTGACTTTTAGTGCTTTTGGTAGTCTGAGGAAGATTTAATGTTCTGATGTCTCGTACGTTACCAGCGCAAAATAGCTTGGACTTGCCCAATATTCAAAGATTGGTGTTGTGGTTTCTAGCATTTGTGTCCAACTTGCTTCATTATATAGTAGGCAAAATGAAGCTTCCAGCTCATGATTTATTTGGAGTATACATGCCACTCCATTTATCCATAGGCATCTCTTATGAGAAGTGATGACATGTGGATACTGTACATGTCTACAGCGTTCTGAATCAGTACGACTTTATGAATGGTGTAGCTAGGGAGACCAGTGAGTTTAATTCTTGTTGGTTAAATATATCTTGACTGTTTTGTAGATACTGCACGTTAAGTGCTTTGCTAGACTAGCAGGGCGATCTGCTCACTGTGTAGTATGCGGATGGTTAGCCATGACTTCTCTCAAGACATGAGCAGTGGTGTCTGGTATGCACTGTCTTGTTCCAGAAGTGATGTCAGCAAAGATCTGGTGTCATGGAAGTTGGACCAAGATTAATTTGTTTTCATGGGCCTATTATGGCATAGTAGTGTCTAATTTTGCATTTGCCAAGACACAGCATTATAACCAGGTCACCCGCTATAATTCATTATCAGTGGAAACGGAGTTTTAAATTTTAAAAAAGTGGGCATCTTGTTTGACCCCGAACTGTCCTCCCTCCCTTATACAGTAAAAGCTTGTTTATCTAGCACCTGATCAACCATAACTTCCGTATAACCGGCATTCCAAACAAAAAGGTCCGCGTTCGATTAACTGGAATTTATCTGGAAAAATGCATGAATTTATTTTTTTGGTTGCCGTTTTCGGCCGAATATCCAGCAGATGCTTTAACCAGCATTAGCCAGGTCTCAAGGGTGCCGGATAAACGGGCTTTTACTATATCCGCTCCATGACCGATACAGCTTTCCACCACCTTCACAATACTGCCAGACTCCGCCACTATCTCACCCCCCATGCCTCTGAAACTCATTCACACCTTTATCACTTCTAGTCTCGACTACGGGAACTCTCGCCTCGTCGGTTTTCCTAGCTCAGGCTGCAGATCATTCAGAACTCTGTAGCTCGTGTACTCTCCCGCACCAGGCTCTGCGACCACATGACTCCCACCCTCGCCTGTCTCCACTGGCTCCCCATCCCCCAGAGGATCGAATTCAAGATCCTCATCCTCACCTTCAAGGCCATTCACGGCCTTGCCCCCACCTATCTCTCCGACCCGCTGTCTCCCTGTCAGCCTGCCTGTTCCCTCTGCTCAGCAGGTTCTGGCCTGCTCCAGGTCCACCGCCCTAACCGCCCCACCATCGGTGGCCGGGCTTTCAGCCTCTCTGCTCCCACACTGTGGAACTCCATCCTGCAATCCCTTCACCTTGCTTCCTCCTTTTCCTCCTTCAACGCTGGTCTCAAGACCTTCCTCTTTGACCGTGCCTTCTGCTACCCTCCTAACCCTTCCACCTCTCTACTCTCCTTCCCCTTCCCCCTACCCCGACCCTTTCCCCCCCTGCTTGGGTCCCGACCTGATTGTTCAGCGCTTTGGGATGTCCTCCCAATGTGAAAGACGCTCTATAAATGTAATTTTGTTCTTGTTGTTGTTAAGGTGGGCGTGGAACAGGTGCGTTAGGGCATAATAATAATCCTTACCTTTGATATAGCGCCTTATCATGACTTCGATACATCTCAAAGTGCTTCACAGAGAATGCTGTAAAGTGAATTCACTGTATATTTTATGGGTGAAACACAGCAGCCGATTGCACAACAATAACAACAACACCAAAATTACATTTATAGAGCGCCTTTTACATCGGGAGGACATCCCAAGACGCTGGAGCAGTATCCCACAAACAGTCGTGGATTGAGTGACCAATTTATTATTTTAGTATGACATCAGTGAGAAAAAAATGATCTTCGCATGACTGAGACCTCTGGCTTGATTAAAAATCATTGGCAGTGATGTCTTATCAGTGGTTTTTGTGGTTCTAGAAAGGTTTAGTACTATTTCCTGCAGTGGGTGCTTTTACTGAGGAAGTTGTGTACTATAAACGACTAGAGTACTTCTGTGAATTCATAGTGAGTGTTGTGTCATCAGTTAAACCAAGCAGCCCATAATATGAAGCATTTTATGCAATTGCTTGCAAACCTTTATTCCTGACAGAGATATTGAGCTAGGTCCATATGCCGTTCTGTTTAATCTTCGCCATGTAAATTTCTTTTCAAATTAGTAATGGTACACATGTGAGATACTCCAATGCAAGAGCATTTGTTCAGATCGAGTCTGCACAGAATTACTCTACAAATTCAGCCTATCCTTGATTAATCTTCCTAAACAGAAGCAATAGTTACTGCCAGCTTTAAATAGTACTAGAGCACTTGAAATATTGGCATACTATGTGACTCTGAGTAGTGGCAAAACTATTTCTTCGTTCCATCCAATACAGTAAATACTAATGATGTTTTGGATGGAAGCAAAGCATTGCTATATTTTAGAAGAGTCCAGTATTGACAAATAACTTTAAAGTATGTTATTAAAAAGCTAGACATTTTCAGCACGGGAGCAGGAATTGCGCAAGGATATTTGGCGCCCTAGGCGAGCCTTCAGATGTGCGCCCCCTAGTAACTTTTGATGAGCTAATGTTAATACTAAAAATTCATATAATTAATTATCAACGAAAGTAATGGTAATAGTTATACATTTATTTATGAAACATACTTCTGTTTTATTTAAGTATTAAGCATTCTCCAGTCAATTTACTGCTAACTCCCACACCTACCGCCACTATATGCCAGCAGACGACAGCAGTAATTTTGCCGCATGCGGCAAACTGTACGTACTCTGTAACCAGGGCCGGTGCCCCCCAAATTTTGGCGCCCTAGGCGACCGCCTAGTTCACCTAAAGGTAGCGCCGGCCCTGCACAGGAGGAAGCCATGTTACAGATGTTGTGCCTGCCTGCCTGCCATTCTATTGAATTGCTGAGCTTTTCTGTGCTTTTGTCTTATTTATTGCCTAGTACACTTTCGTTTCTATCTTTTTTTGCCTTTTGCAACTTTAGAATTTTTTGCAGTGTAACTTTTGAAAAGAGCAACCAATTTCATTGATTGTTTTTATCAAGACCATAGATTTATTCCGCAACTTCTTGCCGAGCAACTGTTCCTTTGTCAGTTAGTTTCTTTTTGGAGCTCATGTTGATCAACTCCTTCACGTTGTGATTTTGAGGCTTAATGCCAACTGTCAAAGATGGGCAAATGTGAATGGTCAGCAGCAGGTGGAACAAGCAGCTGTGTTCCTATTTAAACCCAATGAGAAAGCATAATGTATCTACTGATCCCATTTAGTGTATAACTGAGTCTTAACGATTAGATTTGATCTGTTAGAATATTGGAATTTCACAAATTAAAAAACAAAACAATTTGGTCATCATGTAGGTGTAGATTATCACACTTTGGCCAGTATAGATTATAGTTCTGTACTGACCAGGAAAAGTATGACTATCTTCATTTCAGGGAGACGAGTCGGGCCTCTGGGTAGATCTGGTGAAGGAACAACTAAGCTAAATCAGCTAAGTTCTGATGAAGGTTTGTGGACCCGAAACATTGACTCACACGCCTTTCTTCATAGGCGCTGCCTGACCTGTTGAGTGTTCCCTAGTGAATTCTGTTTTTGTTTTAAGCTAAGTCAGCTCTGTGGTGAACTCAGTGATCCAGTACCTGAGGCTGTCGATCTGCAGTCTTCAAGACTAGTATTGATCATTAATTAGCCTGTTTGGCTCATAAATGTGAAGGTGTAATGCCACTGAGACACTGACAACTCAAGTCAATTCTATTGAGTAAGGCTGCCCAAGCTGGACAGCAATGAGAAAGAAGCATACTGAAGGAAATATCTTTGCAGCACGCTTCAATAGAGCACTGCATCACTATAGTTGATCTGTGTACACCTGGTTTATGGCACTAAAAATAACCAATTTATGGGGTGTAATATTGAGATATCACTCACTTCCTTTATTTGTGTATGCTATGTATAGAAAGCATTGCTGACGTCATATCTCTGTGTGTGTAATGCCCCTTTCTCTGCACAAATGCACTATGCATAGAAAGCCAGGAGACATTAGAAGCACCACTTGCACAATAGTACAGTAATACATTATAGTGAACCAGTATGAATGGAAGAAAAAATACCTTGCATTTTTGTAGTGCTTTATCACATTGACTTTCATGTTTCACAGGTCTTGTGAAGCATGCAAGCATACTGTCTAGCATGATGACTATTTTTGTAGGCAAATCAACCTATCTCCTCCAACCCCTGAACTATACCTGGAAGTGATTATGTTTGCTTTAAAGTCAACTGTTTGATTCCTGGCACAATCTTTTGCACTGCCGGTGTGTTCTGTTTCTGTTCTAAAATTTGGTTAGCCCACGTTTATTGAGTCAGCACCTTGAGATATCCTCCCAAAGTGAAAGGCTCTATGCAAATGTAAATTTGTTGTTGTTGAGCCCTTACTTCCAAGCAAGATAAGCTCTAACAATTGGACTAAAGTCTTAAAAAAAATGCATTGTTCTGAATTTGGCTTCAAATATATATTGCAGAAAGTTATTATATTAAGAAAATATAATGTTATTGAAGCACTAACTGTTGCAAGATTATTTGGGTATTGATTGGCAAAGTGACTTAGCTGTGGTGTGGTGGGTCAAATTGCCATCTTGTACTGAAATTGTCTCAAGTGTCAAGTATGGTGGCGCAAGATCATTAAGGCTTTGCATTTCTGCTAATATTTCCACTTAAATTTCTTCACTAGCCTCTTAAGTAACCTATGCAGTCAAATATGCTTAGTATGAAAAACAAACGAGGCAGGGAGTTGTGCTTTAAATAATGGAAGGCAAAGTCTCATGATGTCAAAATATTTAAAAGGGAGTCCATCCTTGCATGATTTTTCCTCAGCCGTTCAGTATCATCCCACTCAAGTGGTATGTGGAGGACGGCTAAGAATGAAGAAGAAATGCTTCTAAGTAGTACAAGGCAGTCGCACAGTGAGCTTTTCTGCAGTCCATGGATTTGAACAGTGCATGGCTTTATAGCGTTACACACTGGACACTGTGTTGAATTCTCATTTACTGATTTCTTTGTCAAACTCTATTGGAAACTAAAGATTAATGTGATCTGTTCAAAAGCGTGACTTGACAGTAATTCCTTCGGGGCTACATTCGCAGCCCCGACTACAATTTATAAGTATTTGTTCCATAAAGCAGTAATGGAGCAAATAGAAAGTTTTGGATGATTATTTTACTCACCAAAGGTAAATAATATGGTACTGGGAAATGATATTTTGTTGAGCACTCAGTGTCTACATTAAAAATTCTAAGTTAGGTGTGAATAGAGAGATTTGGAATAAAGCTTGTTATTCTTTGCCCTATCAGTCATTGTTTCCCTCCCTTAAAGCTCCACTGTAAGATTGTGCTTTTCCAATAGAGTTACCCCTAGGCTGCTTGAAGTGAAAGAAAACCAAATGACTGGAGCAAGTTGCCAGGAAAAGCAGTTGACCATTTAAAGCATTTAAAGGACCCTGAACCATTTAAAGCATTTACAGTATAATGCTAAGATGGGAAAGCGGAAGGGTAGGTTTTCTGGAAGGATTAAATCAAATGGTCCAAAGGCTCTTCATCTGAATATATTTTGTAATCTCATTACAAACTACCCAAATTCATTGCAGAAAGAGTCTTAGATTTAAGAAAAATTGTATTTATGGTTAATTTAGCGAACTTTGATCTCCAATTGTGATATCTTTCCAGTTATAGAAATGATTGAACATAAAATATATTTTTCTTCAATTGGATTCACAGTAGTAAATGGCTAACCTGAGGGTTACCAATGTGTAAGTGTTTCAGAGACCTTCAATATGTTAAGACAAGAACAGAAGTTACTGGGAAAACTCAGCAGGTCAGGCAGCATCCATGGAGAAAGGAAATTGAGTCCATGACCCTTCATCCTCACTTTCCTTTCAAGAGTTAGAATCAGACACTTTTGTAATAACATAATCATTTATCTGCTTTCTGTGTATCATTGGAAGGACTTCCAGTATTTATTATTGCTCTCTTGAGTATACTGGAGTACAAATCTGTATTGTGGTAGTGTTGGTTTACATAAGTTTTAAGTTTATAAACTCAAAGAATTGAATATACCCCATTTCGTTTTTTGACATTAATAATAATCTTTACATTTGATATAGCGCTTTTCATGTCATCTTGACATCTCAAAGCCCTTCACAGGATATACTGTAAAGTGAATTGCATATATTTGTAGGAGAAATGCGGCAGCCAATTGCGCACAGCAGTGGCCCACAAATAGTTGTAGATTGAGTGACCAAATTATTATTGGATTTTTTTGAGGGATTATTATCAGCCATGTGGAGTAAGGAAATTTGCCCATGGTTTCGCAAGAATGTAAAAGAACACTCTGTTCACTATCAATGTCGCTATACCCTGTTGATTCCACAGATGAACTTTGATTTCTATATGATTCACAGCATTGTGTTGGTTGACAGTCCTTTATCCGCCCTGCAACGTTAATTTAAAACAGTGTCAGTATCAGGTATGTGTGTTTCTCTTTCTCTTCAATATTGCAGCCTTATCATCTGCATGTTCTGAAATGTGTGTGATAATCAGTGTGTACAGTAAGTGGATAACCTGACCCTGATTTAATGCGTCACTGGGCACTAGGGAACGGCGATATATCGGTATATCGCTAAAACCCGATATGATTTTCATATCGATATGCCGATATAGACATTTTAAAAATACCGATATATCGAAAAACGGTATATCGAGGTAAAAAATCGGGATGCGAGCACAATCAACTACAAGACCCAGAATGCTCATCTCTATACACAATGCACAGAACGAGGTGCAAAGCCGCCATCTTGTATTCATAGTCCTCGAATACAATATACAGGTATGCAAGGGGTGGGGGGAGAGAGACGGCTGTGGGTGGGG
Organism: Hydrolagus colliei; assembly: GCA_035084275.1. Lineage (NCBI taxonomy): Eukaryota > Metazoa > Chordata > Chondrichthyes > Chimaeriformes > Chimaeridae > Hydrolagus > Hydrolagus colliei. Next base: position 96,287,240 of record CM068743.1, on the reverse strand, counting down.
GGGGTGAGGGGGAGAGAGACTGCTGGGGGGGGGTGAGGGGGAGAGAGACGGCTGGGGGGGGGTGAGGGGGAGAGAGACGGCTGGGGGGAGGGGGAGATAGACGGCTGGGGGGGAGGGGGAGAGAGACGGCTGGGTGGGGGGGGAGGAGAGGGGGAGAGACGGCTGGGGGGCGGAGGAGAGGGGGAGAGAGACGGCTGGGGGGGGGGGAGGAGAGGGGGGGAGAGAGACGGCTGGGGGGAGGGGGAGATAGACGGCTAGGGGGGGGAGAGGGGAGAGAGACGGCTGTGGGGGGGGGAGAGAGACGGCTGGGTGGGGGGGAGATGGGGAGAGAGATGGCTGTGGGGGAGAGGGGGAGAGAGATGGCGGGGGGGGAGAGGGGGAGAGAGATGGCTGGGGGGGAGAGGGGGAGAGAGATGGCTGGGGGGGAGAGAGTGAGAGAGATGGCTGGGGGGTAGAGGGGGAGAGAGACGGCTGGGGGGGGGAGAGGGGGAGAGAGACGGCTGGGGGGGGGGAGGAGAGGGGGAGAGAGATGGCTGGGGGGAGGGGGAGAGAGACGTCTGGGGGGGAGGGAGAGAGAGACGGTGGGGGGGGGAGGAGAGGGGGAGAGAGACGCCTGGGGGGGAGGGAGAGAGAGACGGCGGGGGGGGAGGAGAGGGGGAGAGAGACGGCTGGGGGGAGGGGGAGAGAGACGGCTGGGGGGGGGGAGAGACGGGGTGGATGTGATAATATACAGATAGATAGAGATGGGGGGGGATGTGAGAGAGGAGAGAGGGAGAGAGACATAGAGAGACACAGACAGAAAATCACAGAGATGGAGAGAGTGAGAGACACAGAGAGAGAAAGATATTTACCTCCTGAGAAGATAGGCCCCGAATGCGCGCGCACCCGGAATGCGCGCGCACCCGGAATGCGTGCGCACTCCGATGCGCGTGCGCATGCGCAGTACGAAAAAACGGAAAATTTCGGTATACCTCAATATGAGCCAACAGATATATCCATATCCGGAAAATTCCCATATCGCCGTTCCCTACTGGGCGCGTTAGGGCGGTCCAACTGGTGGCGTGTTGGCCACATCCATTTCCAATCTCATTGTTTTACCTCCCGGTTGTACCTCTCTTTCCATTAGTCTCTGCACTACCTCGAGCCTTGTAGTAGTTTGTGAGAGTTAGTGCGGGGAAAGTTTGGTAGAGGCACACACTGCAAGAGTATTTTATAAGGTATTGTTTCATAATTTCATGTATAAAACTACAGATTATGAGTCTCAGTAACAAACGCAAGGTAGATGTGGAAAATAGAGGACACTGGAGCTCTGGTTCAAGAGAAACATTTTCCACAGTGTTTTCTTTTTATTGGTTGTTAGAGCTGTTAAAGTATGTGCTATGTCCTCTTGTAACAGATCCCTCTATATCAGAAGGAAGGGTCATCCACTATCTTAACCGGTCGATTCCTTTCAGTAATTGAAATACCTCAAATCAAATCACCTCTTAACCTTCTTAGCTCTGAGGAATATAATGGCAGTTACGTTGAATGTTTGCTCAACTTCCACCTCCCTCCATCACTCCGACTCATACCCATCCCTCCTTCCACACCCTCAAACCTGTCTCCCTCCTCAGTCATCACCACCATATCCTCCATGAAGCGAACCACCTGCTCCCTGGACCCCATCCCCACCTCTCTCCTTACCTCCCAGCTCCACCTCCTTGCCCCACTACTTGCTGACAATATCAACCCGTCCCTCTCATCTGGCACTGTTCCCACCCCCTTAAAAACAGCTACTATCATCCCCATTCTGAAGAAATCTTCCCTTGACCCATCACAGCTTTCAAGCTACCGGCCCATCTCCAACCTCCCTTTCCTGTCCTTGAAAGAGTCATTACCTCCCACCTTTGCTCTTTCCTCTAATTCCAGTCCCTTCATGAGCTCCACCAATCTGACTTCTATGCTGCCACAGCACGGAAACTGCTCTGGTCAAGGTCACAAATGATATCCTGACCTTTTGTGACCGGGGCTCCCTCGGCCTCCTCGTCCTCCTCAACCTATCCGCGCCTTCAATGCCTTCGAACACGCAATCCTCCTCCTCCACCACCTCTCCTCCCACAATCTTCAAGGTTCTGTCCTTGATTGATTCAGGTCTTATCTTTCACACCGTCTCCATTTTGTGTGTGACAACGGCTTTTCCTCCAGCCCCCACACTGTCTCATGCGGCATTCCTCAGGGCTCTGTCCTTGGTCCCCTCATCTTCACCCTCTACATGCTCCCCCTTGGTTACATCATCCACAGTTTGTAAATTTCCATATGTACGCAGATGATACCCAACTCTATCTATCTGCTTCCACCCTGAGCATCACTCTTGTTTTCAAATCTCTCCACTCCTCTGCATCCCCTACCTCTCTGACCTCTCTCCTCACAACAGCACCCGTTGCCTTTGTTCTACCAGTGTCCTGACTGCCTGCCTGTCTGACATCAAGTCCTGGACAAGGGACAATTTTCTTCAGTTCAACGTCAGCAAGACTTCCAGGGTGGAAGCAGAGAGATAGAGTTGGGTGTCATCCGTGTACATGTGGAAATTTACAATCTGTGGATGATGTAACCAAGGGGAGCATGTAGAGGGTGAAAACGAGGGGACCAAGGACAGAGCCCTGAGGAATACCGCATGAGACAGTGTGGGGGCTTGTGTTAGCGCCTCTGCACTTCAGGCGCTGACAGCATCAGCATCCAAGGCTGCACTCTCCATTTCAATTAAGCCAGTCAGGAACCTGGATGTCTGGATTGACCCTGAACTGTCCTTCCCTCCCCACGTCCGCGCCATGACCAGCACTGCCTTCCACCACCTCCATAACATTGTCAGACTCTGCCACTGCCTAATCCCTCAGGCTGCCAAAACCCTTGTCCGTGCTTAGCCGAGACCTGAAAATAGAAAGAGAGGTGACAAGGCAAAGAGAGTGAGGAAGGGAGTTCCAGAGCTTCGGTGCGTAGTGGCTGAAAGCACGGCCGCTGATGGTGGAGCGATTCGGGGGACAAGGAGGAGGCTAGACTCGGTAGAGAAAAGGCAACAGATGCTGTTGTGAGGAGAAAGGAGGTCAGAGAGGAAGGGAGTGCAGAGGAATGGAGAGATTTGAAAACAAGAGTGATGTTGAAATTGATGCTCTCCGAGACAGGGAGCCAGTGCAATCTGGCAAGGTAATCAGGGAGCGAAGTTCGGTAAGGATTACTGCGGTCGGCAGGATTGTGGTTAACCTGGATTTTATAATGGTAGTGGAGGGGACACTGGCGAGGAGGGCATCTGAATAGTCCAGGTGACAAAGGAATGGACCGGGTTTTGGGAGTCTTTTGGGGTGAGATATTGGCAGAGATGGGTGATGTGTCGGAGATGGAAGAAGGCGGTGCTGGTGAGGGACTGGATGGGGTGGGAGGAAGCATCATTGGAGGGAGAATCTGACGCCTAGGTTGCGTACGGGTTCGGAGAATGTTAGGGGCAGGTCGGGTAGGTGGAGGAGGTGGGAGCTGTGGGATTGAAGACGTTGACAAGAGCCAAAGAGTATGGCTTCTGTCTTGTCAACATTTTCAAGATTCAAGATCCTTGTCCTCACTTTCAAGGACAATCATGGCCGTACCCCCACTTTTCTCTCTGACCTGCTGACTCCCTATCAACCTCCTCACCCTCTCTGTTCAGCAGGCTCTAATATGCTCCATGCCTCCAGTCGGTGGCTGGACTTTCAGCCTCTCTGCCCCCACTCTCTGGAACTCCATCCCATAGTCTTTTCGCCTCACTTCCTCACTTGCCTCTTTCAAGGCCGGTCTCAAGACTCTCCTTTTCGATCGTGCCTGCTGCTGACCTCCCTCCCCTCCCCCATACCCTACCCCTCCCCCATGCTCGGGTCCCTACCTGACTGTTCAGCGCCTTGGGACGTCCTCCCGATGTGAAAAGCGCTCTATAAGTGTAATTTTGTTGTGGTTGTTTGCAGTGGGAGCTCATGGTTGAAGAATCGATACATCTTGGAATTTACATAAGTTGAATATTGTTAATGAAGATCCTTAAGCAGTTTGGATATTAAATACTCTATTGAGCGGTAATGAGTATAAGTTGGAATCTACCATTCTATTATTTAAATTCCAAAAACAACTCGATTTATTACCCTTCATTTGTATTCTGAATACTTGCATGCCATAGTTTTTAATGTAGGTGAGCAAAGGGAACAATATACCATGACCAATATTTATTGCATCAAAGGTACCTAGTTTGTAAGGGTGCAGGTTTGTGGCAGGAGAGATGTGTGTTCTCTCAGCTGTCCTGCTTGTATTCATGTGTGGAAGAAACTAGTGATCCTGAAAATGAGGAGGGCATATCACCCATATATTCACTACATTTGTGGCACTCATGCCCTATTTAATATTTCAAAGTCCCAACAAATGGTTACAAATATAGAATTTACTTTATAGCCATTGTTTAATGACTGTTTTAATCACTTGATACAGTTTGCCTCCACACTCTGGAATTAATCTCAGAGTTCCTCCAAATCGTTTCCTCCCTCATCTCATTCAAGGTCCGTTTCAAAAGCTACCTCATTGACCGCATGTCTCCCCTCCCCACCCCCCTCAGCTATCAACCCAAGGTGAGGTGCCAAGATTAATGTCTTGACATTCTCCTGACATGAAAGGCACTATATTGCATCCATATTGTTTACCTATAATGTTGTTTCTTGTTTAAATTATTTTTAATAGTTAAAAAAAATGCAAAATGTAAAATTGGAGTTGACATGATTCCCAAATCCACCTTTGGTTGAAATGTTTATTCCACAGTTGAAAAAGTTAATATTTAATATTTGAGTCCACTGTGAGCTGATTGCCAAAGAAAAACTGAGCTGATTGTCTTTTAGCGTTGCAATGGATATGTGATGAGCACCCACAGAAACTATATCGTACAGACAGTGACTATGGTCAAGGTTATACTCAAGTGAAATATAAATCATTATCCTCCTAATTAATGTGCTGTGTTTATACAACAACTCAAATCTATAAACTCTGATGCACATATGGACTGTGGACTGGTATCAGCGGTGATGAGAAAATTCTCCTTCATCTGCCCCCATACAATATACTTATTGCCTGACTCAATTAAAGCTTGGAAGGATCAAAAGAGCAAAGTTCATAGAAGCAGTAAGGATGATAGTATTGATAAAACGATTGGAAAGGTTAGCTGGAGTAAGAGCGGTTGGAGGCCAGGAATGAAGGAAAAAACATCCATCAGATGAAAAGTTCTGAAAAGTTGTCCGGGCAACAGATATAATTAGTGCACACGCGTCTTCCTCAACCAATTGCCATCACTTTGCCTTTGTACACGTTTTTTTTCCTGGTACCTCAAGGTTCCATCCTTGGCCCTTTTCTTTTTCATACTTAGATGCTTCCATTCAGTGATATCATTCACATACTTGGGTTATGTATTCATATGTATTCGATGACACCCAAATCTACTTCTCCAGCTGTGATTCTGGGTCCACTGATGTCCTGTTAGCTTGTTTGTCAGATATCAAACCCTGGATGATCTTCTTGCAGCTGAATGTCGGCAAGATGGAAGCGATACTCCTTGGCTCCTGCCAATATCTTCTCTCTTGCGGCTCTGACTTCCTCAATCTCCCCAGTCCATCCCTAAGACTTACTAAAACTGTGTGTAATCAAGGTGTTGGGTTTGATCCCCAGCTTTCCTTCCTATCCCACATCTGGTTCCTGGCCAGGAGCACTTTCCTTCACCTCTGTCACATTGCTCGCCTGCCTATAGCTCATAACAAATGCAACTAAGACCACCGTCCAGGCTTTCATCACCTGACCTCCTCCCAATCATTCCAAAGCCCTCCTCACCCACTATCTACAAAATCCAGGACTGCCATTTGTATACTGATTCACTCTAAATTCTGTACTCCCATCATAACAGTCTTCGCCAAGCTTCACTGGCTCCCTATCAGGGATTGTATTGACTTCAAGATCCCCTCACCTCTGGCACTTCCCTACCTTTTTGACCTAGGGTAAACATCCACCTGACCTTCAGCGCCTTGGGACATCCTCCCGACGTGAATAAATGTAATTTTGTTGTTGTTGACCTACTTGCAGCCGCACTTTTCTATAGGCCCAGGTCATGATACAACGGAACAAAAATGAGCAACAAGGACATCAAAATGAACATAAACTGCAACATTTCATTTGATTCAATAGTTGGAAAAGAAAGACGTAAGACTTAAGTTTCAGTGAGGAAATCAAATGCGGATGAACTAAGTAGAGGTGCAAGTGCAGATAGTTCAGATAAGAGATGCCACAAATCATGCAGGACAAAGTGGGATGGAGATTGGGTTAGATAGGTGCAGACTTTGAGACAGCAGTGTGACTGAAACATTAGTTTATACATCATTGGTGAGGGGAAGAAAGCACAGTTGGGCAGTCGTAGTTTATAGCATAAGAGGAGTCTTAACAGATCTTATATGGAGTAATGGTGACCTTTGTGGTAACCCCATTTTCCATGGTAACTGCATGGAAAATATACTGTTGCAATAGCAAACCCTGAAGTGGCAGTGCAGTTATAATGGGATTTTCATATGTTGATACAAAGGTTTTCCAAAAAACATCTCAGTTGGGACATCTGCACTGCTGTAAGAAAATATTTATGGAGCTGATATTATCGAATGTAGTGTAAGAAAATTATCTGAAGTTTATAACTTCCCTCTGTCATCAGTATTAATAACTGTACATTAGGGTATGTGTCGAGGAATCCATGCAGTAAATAAAAGAACACGTAAATTATCATCTTTTAAAAGCGAACAGTTAAACTTAAATTGAAAGTTTTTGTCTTATTTTTTGAGGACCTCAAGGCTTAAGGAATTAAATGTTCTGTTACAATAATCTTAGAGATTCATAAGGCAGCACTTAAACACGGTAGAATGAATTCAGTGAGAAATCGTATGCTTTTTGTTTTTGGAAGCTATATAAGAAACTATTGTAGAAAAAATGCTATGGGAGGGAGTGCTTCTCTGTTAGGGAGTTGTACAAGATACAAAAAAAAGTTGTACAGTACATAGATACAATGTGTCCCGGAGAAGAAAAACATACGTCACAGTGAGGAGTGGTGAATGTACTACCTTCAAGGAAATGCAGACGTCATTCTGTACATAGAACATGATCAAATAAAAGCAGATACCCTTCTTTAGCTTTGCATTTTCTAGTTTAAAAAGTGTGATTCCTGTATTGAACATTACTGTCTGGGTTTTGTAATATACAGGAGAAGCCCGTTTATCCGTGACTCGATGAACTGGCACTTCTGTATAACCGGCACGCCAAAAATAAGTCCCCATTCATAAACCGGAACTTATCCGGAACAATAGTGGTGAAGCATTTGTAAATGAATAAATAATAGCATAATAACAAAATATTGTATTGGTACTTATTGTTAAAACTACTCTCTTACACTTCTCACCTTTTCTGGTAGATGCTGCGCTTGAAGCCATGATGCTGCGGTTGAGGTTTATAATCCAGCGATTCTTATTAAAATGGAGCACTCCAAGCAGATGAAAAAAACGTAGCGCGACTTTAAAGTCATATTAGCGGCAAGCCGATAACGCTAGCCGATAGCCCACATTCGTTGTCGCGCAGGTACAGTATTTTGGTTTGCCGCTAGTGGAGTCTAGCGCTGTCGGCTTGCCGCTAGTAAAGTCGCGCGACTTTAAAATCGCGCAGCCGTTTTTTTCACCCGCTTGGCGTCCTCCATTTAAAAAAGAATTGCTGGACTGTAAACCTCAATCAGTAAAGGTGAGAAGCACAAGAGAGTAGTTTTAACAATAAGTACCAATACAATATTCTATTATTATCTGTTATTATTTAGTCTGGTATGTATGGTGTGTGTTAAAAGAACTTTAATTTTTTGTGGTGGGTTTTTGTGCCGCCGGAATATCCAGCAGGCGCTTTAACCGGCATTGGCCAGGTCCCGTGGATGCCGCATAAACGGGCTTTTACTGTATAATGTATATTTAAGGTACCCAATGATGGTGTTTATTTGGAGGTACTGTAGTTTGTGAAACAGATCTGGAACTTTTTGCATGCGCAGTACAAAAAACCCCGGCGATTTCGATATATCGGTATATATTGATATAAGCCCACCGATATATCGATATCGGAAAATTTCCATATCGACGGACCCTACGTTCTAAATTCTGGATAATTTAAAAATCACTGGTGCCTTTCTAAATTCATGTCGCACCATTGAAGGCAGAAAACAATTATAGGATTTTTACTTTCTACCCAGCTTGAGGAAATGTGTATTGTTATGACAATTGGTTCTACTTTTAGTTTATAAATGAATGCAGTAATTGCGGTGAGTCGCTGTTTGCAGGCTTGAAATACTGATGCAAAATTGGTTACTGCAACTATATGAATTTTGCATAGACAATAAGTCTGGCTACTGGCTCAACCAGTACCACAATATTTTTGCCATTACAGATCTAATTCAGATATATATGGATAGTTAACTGAATTTCTGGAGTACTGTATTTGGTTTTGCATTGGCATCGTCAAGATAAGGTGCTGGGGCTAGCAAAGCAGGTTACAGTATCTTCGAGTCTTCTGGGACACTAAAGTGTGCTATATAAATGCAAGTCTTTGTATCATTAAAACTGATTTAACAATACAGATTTTCTGGAAAATCTATTCAGTCTTAGAAATATCCTGAAGTTTTATGTGTACATCTGTGATGGAATAAAGTCCAAATGAAACAATGACTAAAGCTTTAAAACTTCAAACTGCTGGATAAAAATACCATGTTGTATTTGCCTTTCTTTGTCATGATTAAGTTGGATTTCTAAGCAAATCAATGTTACTTACTAAACTAGGTGAAATGGATGTTTGGTATTAACAACAACAACAAAAACAACTTTGATTTATATAGCGCCCTCCACGCCGGATGGCGTCTCAGAGCGCTTAAATCTTTATTGTAGCATTTTATTTCATGCACAGGAATGACCATTTTTTGTTTTTCTGGGAGACATTTCCTTCTCTCTTCGAATAGAGAAGCGAGGCAAGGGACTGTGGGATGGAGTTCCAGAGTGTGGGGGCAAGAGAGGCTGAAAGCCTATCGGGTGGGGGACCAGAGCCCGATGAACGGAGGGGGCGGGCAGATTCATAGTGAGACTGCAGGTCGGAGAGATAGGAAGGGACAAGGCCGTGAATGGCCTTGAAAGTGAGGACGAGGATCTTGAATTCGATCCTCTGGTGGATGGGGTGCCAATGGAGCCGAGTGAGGGTGGGAGTGATGTGGTCAAGGAGCTTTAACTGATTTAAAACACTAAAGTGAAAGGCTCTATTTAAATGCAATTGGTTGTTATGTGTAGCACTGCATTAGAATGTCAACTTAAGATATGTGTTCAAGGACCCAATGTGGGGGAACCTAATGTGAACTCAGAACTTTCTGATTCAGAGGCAAAAAGTTTGGATCCATTTGCTAGCACTGACACTTACATTTAGTGTTTTAAATCAGCTAAATGTCTGCTTCCAATACAATGCGACTCGTTCTGAAGGAACATGTAGGGTAGTGCTGATTTTATTTATTTTATTGTGTGTAAGTATTGATGTGTATGATCAGAAATATACATACACAAACATAAATGGGAGCAGGGAAAGAGCACCTTCTTAAAGCTTTAAGCAGTTGAACATGTCTGAGTTGTTCTCTGTTTGTCAATTTCAGGACAGTTTAAGCTACTGGAACAGGATCGAGATATCAAGGAGCCAGTACAATATTTCAGCAGTGTGGAAGAGGTGGCAAAGGCATTCCCGGAGCGAGTGTACGTCATGGAGGAAATAACATTCAACGTTAAGGTTAGAGTTTAGTTCAAACAGGTTTCATTGAGATCAAATGAACACCTGCACAATTCAGTAACTAACCATTGTACAAATATCAGTCTATTAGTTAAAGTATGACAAAAATCTGAATTTATAATTTTCTTGTACAGGAGGCTTAAGAAGAACAACCAAACTTGGTTTAGTGCAAGAAAGGGTTGTGAAATGCAACTGGGAGGTTTAGCATATAGTCTGACTGCCAATACAGCAAGCAAGGCTTCATAGTGGTTAGGTTTTGAAATTGCCTTCAATAGCCCTTAATTCATTGGGAACTTTGCGGAAAAATCCCAAATGCTAGAATCCAGAAGGTCTATTTTTTAAGTTCAGTAAATTTTGTGACGTTCCTTTTCACTTTAAATCGGTATCAAAATAAATTGTTTGACGTATAATAATAATAATATAATAATATGTGTTAGAAAAGTAGTTAATATTATTTATTCTGAGAATTTCTTAAATTGTATAGTGTATTTTATTGAGGTGCCAATCAGCTGTGTTAGTGTTCAAAGCTAATTTGACTCCTTCATTAAATTACTGCAGTTTTGTTCCTGTGGTTTTCACTCATTTTGTTGTGCAGAATAAGGTCTTAACTAGAGCAATAAAAGAGTAACAACAACAAAATTACATTTATAGAGCGCCTTTCACGTCGCTCCCAAGGCGCTGAACAGTCAGGTTGGGACCCGAGCAAGGGAGAGGGGAAGAGTAGAGGGAAGGGCGGGAGATAGTTAGGAGGAGAAGGAGAGAGTTGGGAGGGCAGCAGAAGGCACAGTTGAAGAGGAGGGTCTTGAGACCAGCCTTAAAGGAGGCGAGGGAGGGAGCGAGGCAAAAGGACTGTGGGATGGATTTCCAGAGTGTGGAGGCGGAGAGCCTGAGTGCCGACGGTAGGATGGGTCGGGCGGGGACATGGAGCAGGCCGGAGCCTGTTGAATGGAGAGATTCATAGGAGGACAGCAGGTCGGAGAGATGGGGGTGGCAATGCCATGAATGGCTTTGAAAAGCTCTCCACAGGAACGAGTGAAAATCTATGAGTTGATCACTTTGAGTGATCTTCAATAATAGTTTTAGGAGAAAATTCCTCGAAGAAGGGAAGAGGTGGAAATTTGAAAATATTTAGGTGGGGAAAAAATAACCAAAGCTACTCAATTAAAAATTTGCATGTGCTGTTGCTGCACCAATTCACCCAGATAAAACATAGTCATTCACTTCTTATCCGAAAGCCACTCTTTAACATTGTCTGAAACATTGCTGAATTGCAGAATAAAAAAATATATAAGGTATCCTGCATCAATTGGACCCTGTGAGTTAATCGTGTTCTATTGTGAAATGCTATTAGCATTTTCTGTTCTTGTTCACATACAATCAAACCAGTTTGACAACTAGTTTTGGGCAGCTGTTGGGTGTGATCGGTCTGTTCAGTGTGTTTAAACTCAGTTGACATCAGCTGAACGAGACTCAATTATCCATATTAATTAGGATCAACCCTGCTGTGTGTAAGCAGTGAGATTAATAGGCCACCAGACAAAATCTAAATGGGCTTCAGTGATAACTAAAAATAGTTTCAAGGGGAATTTTACTGTTGCTGTAGCTCCACACTGATAGCTCTCCATTCTCTTAAGTCTCACACTCTCTCTTGAGTTTCTTTTCATGCCCCTGAGTCTCTTTCTTTGAATTCTCTCTTTTCTGTCTAATTCTTTTAAAATGCTGTAAGACTTAACTTGGTAAGACTGACATTTGCTCTATAGGAACAGATGTGCAGCTCAATGCCATTCAGTGACCAGATTGCATCTTTAGTAACTATATGTGCAACAGTACCGTACATACAAGATTATTTTCTGCCAACAACAACAACAAAATTACACTTGTGTAGTCTGGTCCATTGATATGGAAATTTTCCGATTTCGATATATTGATGGGATCATATCGAGATATACCGATATATTGATATTTTTGGGTTTTTCATACTGCGCATGCACGCGTGTTGCGAGGTGCGCGCGCATTCGGAGGTGCGCGCGCATTTGGAGGTGCGCGCGCATTCGGGGCCTATCTCCTCAGGTAAATATCTCTCTCTCTGTGTCTCTCACACTCACTCTCTCCATCTCTGTGTTTTTCTCTCTGTGTCTCTCCTCTCTCACATCCCCCCCATCTCTCTCTCTCTCTCTGTCTGTCTGTCTGTCTGTCTGTATATTATCACATCCCCCCCATCTCTCCCCCGTTCTCCCCCCTCCTCTCCCCCCTCCTCCCCGTCTCTCCCCCCTCCTCCCCGTCTCTCCCCCCTCCTCCCCGTCTCTCTCCCCCCCCCATCTCTCTCGCCCCCCCATCTCTCAAAATTATATTGGATATAACCGATATATCGATATATCGCCGGACCCTATTGCGTAGTGCCTTTCATGTCAGGAGGATGTCCCGAGGTTCTGCCAGCATCACAACCTGACATCCAAATATCATGATAATGACCCATGTTTGCATGTGCATATTGGTGTGCAGATAATCACGCTCTACTGTACTTTTTATTGAGAGTGAATGTTTGGAGTGCAGTTGCCTTCTTACAATTGGTAGTGGGTTATTAATTGACTTGAGAAGCACTTGTTCAGATTGCTGACCTATATAAAACTCCAGTGAATACTTCATCTTGGCCTGTTGGACTCAGAACATGACACCAAGGTTCTAGACCAACTCAACAACAACACAATAACAAAATTACATTTGTAGAGCACCTTTCATGTCGGGAGGACGTCCCAATGCGCTGAGCAGGACCCGAGCATGGTGGGTGGGAGGGCGGGTTTATGGTTAGAAATGAGGGAGAGCAGAGAGGTAGGAGGGCAGCTGAAGGCATGCTTGAAAAAGAGGGTCTTGAGATCGGCCTTGAAGGAGGCAAGGGAGGGAGCGAGGCGAAGGGATTTTGGATGAAGTTCCAAAGCACAGGGACACAGATTGAAAGCCTGCCACCAATGGTAAGAGTTGGGGAGGCCGACAAGGAGGGAGTTTCTGTCATTGAGCCTTTAGGTGACAAACGTGTGTGTGAGGATTTCAGTGGCGTGAGGGGTGAGACAGTGGTGGAGTCACGCAATGTTGCGGAGGTGGTGGAAGGCTGGTCATGGCACAGTTATGGGGGAGAAAGGACAGTTCAGGGTCAAACAAGACATCCATGTTCCTGACTGGCTTGGTGAATGTGCATCCGTGGATACTGTTGCTGCCAGTGCCTGAGTTGTACCGACCCATTTTCCGCCTCCACCACCCTCCACAACCCCTCTCCACTACCCTCGACACCCTGGCCCCCCTCACCTCCAGAACCGTCTCCCACTCCCGATCATCACCGTGGTACACAACTCACCTCCATTCCCTCAAAAGCCAAGTGAAAGCAGTTGAACGCACCTGGCTCAAATCTGGCCTCACGGTCCACCGGCAAATCTGGCTGGACCGCATCAAATTTTACCGCTCTGCCCTAGCCATTGCCAAATCAGCCTTCTACTCCAGGATAATCCTGGAAGCGAAGGACAACCACCGCCTCCTCTTCGCCACCACCAACCAGCTCCTCCGCCCCCCCCCCCCCCCCCCCTCGCTTCGCAGATCCTCTCCTCAAACGAACGTTGCGAGGAGATGCTGGACTTCCTCGAGTCCAAAATAGAGAGAATCCACTCTGCGGTTTCCTCCCCCCACCTCTCCTCCACCTCCGCCCCTCCATCTGTTATTTCAAGCCCCACCCACCCCCCTTTCATACTTTCAACCCCACCTCCCCGTCTTCAGTCACAAAAATAATCACCTCCATGAAACCTACCACGTGTTCATTGGACCCCATCCCCACCCCCCTCCTCCACACCCAGCTCCACCTTTTGGCCCCGTTCATTTCTGACATCATCAACCTTTCCCTCTCCTCAAGCACCGTCCCTACCTCTCTTAAAACTGCCACCATCACCCCTATCCTGAAAAAACCCTCCCTTGATGCGTCACAGCCATCAAGCTACCGACCCATCTCCAACCTCCCGTTTTTATCTAAGGTCCTTCAAAGAGTGGTTGCCTCCCAGCTCCGCTCTTTCCTCTCAACTCACTCACTCCTTGAACCCCTCTAATCAGGTTTCCGCCCTGCTCACAGCACGGAAACTGCACTGGTCAAGGTCACTAATGACATCCTAACTGCCTGCGACCAGGGCTCCCTCTGCCTCCTCGTCCTCCTTGACCTGTCTGCTGCGTTCGACACAGTCGATCACACCATCCTCCTCCAACATCTTTCCTCCCACCTCAACCTTCAAGGCACAGTCCTTGACTGGTTCCATTCCTACCTGACCCACCGGCTACATTTTGTATCTTCCAACGGTTTCTCCTCAAACCCCGGCACAGTTTCTCACGGCGTCCCCCAGGGCTCTGTCCTCGGCCCCCTCCTTTTCACCATTTACACGCTCCCTCTGGGCGATGTCATCTGCAAACATGGGGTAAATTTCCACATGTATGCGGACGACACGCAGCTGTACCTTTCTGCCTCATCCCTCAACCCCCATACCATCGATGTTCTGACAGCATGTCTGTCCGACATTGAGTCCTGGACGAGGGACAACTTCCTCCAATTGAACGTGAGCAAGACCGAGGCCCTCCTGATTGGCTCAAGCCAGCGCCTCGGGTGCTGCCAGCCTCAACATTCAAGGCTGTACTCTCCACCTCACAAAGCCAGTTAGGAACCTCGGCATCACGTTCGACCATAAACTCTCCTTCCTCCCCCACATCCGTGCCTTGACCGGCACCGCTTATTTCCACCTACGCAACATTGCCAGGCTCCGCAACTATCTCACCCCCCACGCTGCCGAAACACTCGTGCACGTATACATCACCTCACGGCTGGAGTACGGAAACTCTCTCCTCGTCAGCCTCCCCAGTTCCTCCATTCACAGGCTGCAGGTCATCCAAAACTCTGCAGCCCGTGTACTATCCCGCACCCGCCTCCCACATAACCCACATAACTCCCACCCTCGCCCGTCTCCACTGGCTCCCCATCCTCCAGAAGATCAAGTTCAAGATCATCGTCCTCACCTTCAAGGCCTTACACGGCCTTGCCCCGCCCTATTTAACCGATCTACTCTCCCCCTATAAGCCCACCCGGACCCTCCGTTCAGCAGGAATTGGCCTGCTCCAAGCCCCCCGCCCAAACCGCCCCACCATCGGAGGCTGGGCCTTCAATTTCTCCGCTCCCACCCTGTGGAATTCCATCCCCAAATCCCTCCGCCTTGTTTCTTCCCTTTCCTCTTTCAAGGCCGGCTTGAAGACTTTCTTCTTCGAACGTGCCTTTTGTTCCCCCCCAAATTTTTCGACCTCCCCTTCGTGTTTCACCCCTTCCCAAACACTCCCCTCCCAGCTCGGGTCACACGCCTCCTGTGCAGCGCCTTGGGACGTCCTCCCGACGTGAAAGGCGCTTTATAAGTTTAAGTTGTTGTTGTTGTTGTTGTGCTGGCATGAGTCAATCAGGAGGGCTTCAGTCTTGCAGTAGAAAGTTGTCTCTCATCCAGGACTTGAAATCTGACAGGATGTTAGTAGTCTGAAGTGCTCTGAGACGCCGTCCGGCGTGGAGGGCGCTATATAAAACCAAGTTGTTGTAGTGCCCGGAATTGAGGGTGGAGGCAGAGAGATAGAGTTGTCATCTGCGTACATATGGAAATTTCCCCATGTCTGCGGATGATGTCACCAAGAGAGAACATGTGAGGTTGAAGACTAGGGGACTGAGGACAGAGCCCTGAGGAACACCACACAAAACAGTGAGGGAGCTGGAAGAGAAACCGTTGGCAGAGACTAAAGTGGAGACTGTGTTAGAGGTAGGGCGTGAACCAGTCAAGGACAGAACCTTGAAGGTTGAGATGGTGTGGGAGGATTGAGTGGTTCACGGTATTGAAGTGCTCTGAGACACCGTCCGGCGTGGAGGGCTCTATATAAATTGAAATTGTTGAAGTTGTTGAAGGTGGCAGAGAGGTCGAGGAGGCAGAGGGAACCCTGATCACAGATGGACAAGATACCATTTGACCTTGACCAGAGCAGTTTCCGTGCTGTGAACCCTCCCCTTCAGGGCTTCCATGAATGATCAAGGTCTTTGCCAGTCATATGGAAATTGGCCAGATGCAGAGGTGTCGTGGTTTGGAGAAAGATGAAGTGGGTACTCCCACGGCTCGTCGCTAGGGACCTACTGTCATGGCATTCTGGGCTGTATGACCTCTTCCTGGGCTTTTACAAAGAAGCGAAACCCACCTCAAGTGTGCCTGGAGGGTCATAAACTCAGTAAATGAAGCCTTTTAATAATAATATAATAATAATCCTTGCATTTGATATAGCGCTTTCCACATTTTATCAACGTCCCAAAGCGCTTCACAGAATATACTGTAAAGAGAATTGACTGTATATATTTGTGGGCGAATCGCGGCAGCCAATTGCGCACAGCAGTGTCCCACACACAGTCGTGGATTGAAATGACCAATTTTATTATTGTGATTCTTTTGGAGGGATTATTATTAGGCGTGTGGAGTAAGGAAACTTGTCCAAGGTTCCGCCCTGACCTGCCTGGATTCGAACACAGTTCTCCCCAGCTTGCAAGACAAGTGCCCTAACCACTGAGCCACAGGAGCTCCACAATGTTTTGGCATTCCCAAAACCAGGTGTTCTTCTGGCCTAATAAGAGGACGGTGAGAGCCTGCCTCAGGCCTGTACACGCTAGGATCAGAGACTATGTACTGAGGGATAAGCCGAAGTTCAGTTCAGTCATGGCAAACGCCAGATGGGGCCTGACTCCAGCAGGAGACGCTCCCGCACAAACCACTCGGGGTGCACCCACTGGGCAGTTCATGAGTGCACCAAAAGCGGCCGGAAATAACTGTGAGTGGCCAGAAGGACGCTCAACATGTAACCAAAGAGCGTCCCAAAAGTAATCTTTGATAAACACGTGTATATATGATGCACATCGGGGCGCCTTCTGAAAGTGGCAGATGACTTATCAGGGTGTGCGTGGGCACGCACATGGATGTGCTGCACACAGGGGAAACTCCCAACTGTTTTAAAGGGAGCGTCCCAAAGAATGTGTGCACAACCTGTGTGGTAAGAAAATGTGCCGTAAACAACCAAACGATGTTTGGGGGTCAGGAAAAATGGGAACGAATGTATTGTACATGTTTTTTGTTTAGGATTTCCGTTATACCAAATATGTTTATAAATAAATATATATTTAAAAAAAAACAGGTTGTGCCACAGATGTCAAATCCCAAGAGATTAACAACCATCAACCCTTATTCTCTGAACTTCCAAGTTATTATGTAAAGCAACTGTAAAACAACTATATAGGTCACTTCGGTGCAATGTAATGGAAACGTCTAATAGCTTCCTGCATTGATTCAGGGGAAACGATTAGGATTATTTTGACACGGCTAAAACATGTATTGCTCCCACAGGAAACTGACATGCAGCCTGGCCTCTTTCTGACAACAGACCTAAGATATGGCCATTACAGTAAACCTTTCATATCCTCAGCGTCATTGGCCTTATCAAAAGATGACCTTAATGAATTGAAGAAATTTAGCAGACTTGAAAGAGATCCCGAGAAGGTTATCACCTTCATAATATCAATGTGAGCACCAAGGCAGCACCTTAGGACATCCTGCTGACATGAAAGGCACTTTACAAGTGTAATTTTGTTGTTATTGTGGTGGAGTAAAGATTGATATAAATTTGTGACCCTGCAGTGAAGTAAGGACTGACACAAATATTGTACAATTAATATGCGTGTTTATTAATTCAGGTTAGTAATAGTTATAAATAATTAAAAGTACCACCACAACAATGCTTACATATTGACGCATAGCTCGCACTGATTTAAGTTGACCAAACCAACTGCTTTGGATGAGGTAGAGTAGCAAAGTTCAATTTAATCTCCATATTAATTCAAATATAAGTCCATTATAAGGTATCCAAGTATTGTTGTACGGTTTCCAGTTCGACATCTGAAAGTATCAAG
The DNA here is from genome assembly GCA_035084275.1 of Hydrolagus colliei. Lineage (NCBI taxonomy): Eukaryota > Metazoa > Chordata > Chondrichthyes > Chimaeriformes > Chimaeridae > Hydrolagus > Hydrolagus colliei. The sequence continues at coordinate 96,269,398 of CM068743.1, read as the reverse complement.
GTATAATTGTGCAGTTCCCAGTAGGATATACATGTACCACTTGTATATCTGACGAAGGGTTGCAGACCCGAAACGTTTACTCTTTTTCCTTTCTCCATGGATGCTGCCTGACCTGCTGAGTTTCCCCAGCAACTTCTGTTTTTGATACAAGTACCACTGTTCGTCTAGAGTTTGCTACACTCATAGTCTTGATCTTTCCATTCTTCTAAAGCTGGAACATGGATTTGCGGTTCTAATTTCTCCTTTCTCCAACTTCTTCCTTGAATCGATCTCTCTTTATCCAGTTCATTAGGTGACCTTTCACCCATTGTCCTTTGCAAGATGGTTCCTGTTCAAAAACAAATGCAAAACAGCTGCACACCATTTCTCCATGAGAAAATTACTGATAAGGACTGAAAACACTTTGTTGTTTATAAACAGTCTTTTGTTTCTTCTGCGAAGCTAGTCATAACCAAGCCCTATCATGTGCAATTGATTACATATGTCTCACATATATATGTATATCGCTAATATACTGTAATTTGAGATATTAGTTAACACATTAATTAATTACAGAATCCTACAGTGGTGAGGATTGACCTTTGACAATCTTTTGTTTATCAAGGCACGTTTTCCTAAATTGTCGTACAATTCAAATCCAAACAGATGGCTTTTAGTAGTTAAACTCTGGTATGTTGTTCAGTAGTATAGAAATATAGTAAGAGGTGGATTTACATTTGCAAGACTTGTCTCAAATTGGTTATTTTATGACTACTGTTCAGTTTTACATTTGTCCAGTATAGAGAAAAGGTAATGGGATGGATAGTGGGAGATTGGGGAAAATGTTTGAGTAAGCGGAATTCCTAGAATAGCCCGTTTTGGATTCCTCCCCCCACCCCCCAACCCTCCCACTCCAGTCAGACAATGGAAGTGTGTGGAGTTGGAGGGAACCGTGTGACATGGTTTGATACTGGTTGGAAGGCAGGAAACAGAGTAGGGACTGACAAGTAGTGCCCCTCAAGGGTCTGTGCTGGGACCTCAGCTATTCGCCATATACTGTATATAAATGACTTGGATGAAGGCATAGAAAGTTTTATATCCAAATTAGCAGACACCTCTAAGCTAGGAGGCTCAGTAAAGTGTGTAGATGGGAGTAGATAATTACAAAAGGATTTAGACAGATTAAGTGAGTGGGCAAAGCTGTGGCACATAGAGTTCAATGTAGGGAACAGAGGTCATCAACTGCACCGTAAAAAGATAAAGCAGAATGTATTTGAATGGGGAGAAATTAAGAACTGTGGAAAGAGTGAAGAGATTTGAGTGTCCACATCCACAAATTACTAAACACGAGTTCTCATGTGCAAAACGTATTAAAAAGTAAAATGGAATGTTGGCATTTATCTCGAGGGGCCTTGAATACAATGGGGAAGAAATTATTATTCTTCAGCTGTATAGAGCGTTAGTCAGACCCCAGCTGGAGAATGCGTTCAGTTTTGGGAACCACACCTCAGGAAAGATACATTGGCCTTGGAGTGGGTGCAGCGCAGGTTCACCAGAATGTTACCAGGCCTAAAAGGATCAAGTTACAAGTTGCCTGAACTTGGGTGTTGTGGGACACTGCCGCGTTTTGCCCGCCAAATCTAGTCAATTCACTTTACAGTATATTCTGTGAATCACTTTAAGAGCCTAGAAGATGTGAAAAGCGCTATATCAAATGCAAGGATTATCATTATTGTATTCCCTTTACAATAGTTTAAAAGGTTAAGGGGGTGATTTGATTGAGGTATTTAAGATGATAAGGGGTTTTGATGAGATAGATACAGAGAAGTTATTTCCTCTGGTGGAAATCCAAAATAAGAAGCATAATCTGGAAATCAGGAAGCATTTTTCACTCAAAGGGTGGTAGACATATGGAATTCTCTCCCACAAAAGTCCATGCCACGTCTTCAAGAGTGAAGTTGATGGATTTTTGGTAATTTAGGGATATGGGGAGAAAACGAGAAATTGGAATTGAAAGGATTAATTCAGGTACAGACTAGCCATAATCTAATTAAATGGCGGAACAGGCTCGAATAGATGAATGGTCTACTCCTGTTCCTATGTCAATTGCAAAGCAGTATCTTTATGTTTTACAATAATAATCCTTGCATTTAATATAGCGCTTTTCACATCTTCTAGACGTCTCAAAGCGCTTCATAGAATACACTGTAAAGTGAATTGACTATATATTTGAACAAAATGCAGCAGCCAATTATGCACAGCAGTGTCCCATAAATAGACATGGATTGAAATGACTGATTTTTTTTTGATGGATTATTATTTGGCATGTAGAGTAAGGAAACTTGCCCTGGAATGGAACCCAGGTCTCTCTCTTGTAAGGCAAACGCTGTAACCGCTGAACTACAGAACTTGGTAAAACTAGCCTCTTTTAATTTTTTCTAACCATAAAAATGGATCTTCTTTTGGAGGTGAAACAGTAAAATTCAGTCTGTTGGTTTGATCCTATGTGATATCCTTGCAGTGGCCTTTTGGCTTTGTAAGGTGAGTTGATCACAGTATCTGTGAAGTAAAGCTCACATGTTTTAGCGTTATTTTTATTTGTCTGAAATCTTTGCAAGGAATCCATAACAACATAGTGCAACTAGGCAGGTGTGAATGTGGTGTACTTTTAGCACAACCGGTCTCTTCTTCCCCTTCTCCCTCCCCCAAACTATTTACTGCTGCTGGTGAGTTTACAAATGTAAAAATCTGAGGTTAAAGCATGTAGTCATGCATGCACAGCTATTTATATCTGCATGCACACAAGGATTGTTTGGTATTTCACACTCGTGGTAATCCCACGTGTTCATCTGCGTGAAATACCACGTATGACCAGTTAGAAGACCCAGTTTTAAACATGTCAAAATAAAATACTAAAAGTTTTGTACTGTATTATGTCATCACTTAGAAATTGCTACAATAAATGTGAAGGTATTAATTCATGGATGTCTAAAATGTCCTAACTATTCCATTAAATTCAGATCCCTTAACATGAATTTTTGGGTGGAAATTGTGTCAGATTCGATTTATCTACAGTGCCTCTCAATTTGGTAAATTGTCTTGACTGGAATCTTCAAAACCATTGGAGATGTTGAAGTTGAATGCAATCTTTTTTGATATGGTTCACGAAAATCTTTTTTTCTTCCTAGGTAGCATCAGGGGAATGCAATGAAGACACAGAGGTGTATAACATCACTCTCAGCACTGGGGATGAGCTTACTCTCATGGGACAAGCAGAAATCCTTTATGCAAAAACATCAAAGGAAAAGTCGAGACTTAACACTATCTTTAAAAAAATTGGGAAATTGAACTCGATCAACAAGTTGGGACGAGGAAAGATGCCTTGCCTAATATGTATGAATCACAGGACCAATGAAAGCATTAGTCTTCCTTTCCAATGCAAAGGTCGATTCAGCACACGTAGCCCCCTGGAGATACAGATGCAGGAGGGTGAACATACTATTCGTAACATTGTTGAAAAGACTAGATTACCAGTAAATGTGATGGTGCCGTCGGCACCCCCACGAAACCCATATGATCTACATCTCATCCGGGAGGGCCATCGCTACAAGTTTGTTAATATCCAAACTAAAACTGTTGTGGTGTGCTGTTTACTTCGGAATAACAAAATGATTCCAATGCATTTTCCGCTTCATTTAGTTGTGCCAAAGTTTACCCTCCCTGAAGGCCTCATTCAAGGAGAGACATGGTACGAGAGCACAATTCAATCCTGGTTCAACATTTGCCAGGAACAGTTTGATATTGATGAATATTCACGAGCTGTTCGGGATGTGAAGACTGATTGGAGTGAAGATTGTAAGAGCCCAAAGAAAAACAGATGTGCTGGGCACAGTCACATGCCAAACTCCCTTAGTTATGCTCGTGAAGAACTTACACAGTCTTTCCATCGACTTTCAGTATGTGTTTATGGTAACAATTTGCACGGCAATAGTGAAGTGAATCTCCATGGCTGTAGAGATCCCAGCAGTGAGTGGACCCTTTTTTCTCATGAAACCCTTACATTACAGGACTCTGGAGACAGTGCAAGTGATTATCTCTTGCCTGAAGTAACCGAAGAAACTGCTGGAATCCAGTCCCGGTCAGATCTTCCTTATGAAGAAGTTTGGTTAGATCAGGGAACCTGGAGACGATGTGGGCAAGATCTTTACAGTTCTTCAGGAGAGAGAATGAAATTTGGTTGTCAGAGAAGTTCCATCCACTCCAAATGCCCTGTATCTTCGACCCTTTCTACTCAAGGTTCTTTGTCCACAGTTAAATCACCACCTGATATCTCTCTACCTCCGCCACCAGTGCCTCCAAAGTCTGAAGCTGTGAGTGTTTTAATTCAAACTTGCTAATATGCTTATTTATGTAAGTGTTGAAGGTGACATTTTTAGAAACTTGATAAACCGTGTCAATATTGCAGTGGTAAATCCTGATGTAGTACGTGTTTTTACACTGAATTTTGAAATGCTGTCGATGGTTACTTTCCCATAATATTTTCTTGATAGGATGTCTTTGCATGAACTTGGCTGCCTTTAATAGAACATTTTGCAGAAATTTGGATTGTAAATAAACCATGTGTTCTTTCTAAATGGTAGGAAAAGTACCAACATCTAAGAAGTATTAAAATTATCTTAAGCATACTCATTTTATAAGTGAAATGTTGCTAGATTTTAACCTATTCTAAATTTTTGTTTGTTTGATACATTTTTTAATTTCTTAATTTCATAAATCATTTTGATTTGCCGTTCAAAATGATTGAACTGTTCCATGCATATATACCCAGATGTTGAGATAGACTAAACAAATTATGTTAAAAGGCAACTAGATGGATGCTTAAAAATTAGGAATATTAATGGATATTGAGAGTGAGCAGGACAATAGGATTAGATTAGGTGATTCTCATGGAGGAAAAGCATCAATGCAGACTTTATAGGATGAATGGCTGTAATATTCTGTAATTCTACAAAACATGGAACATTGACAAATACAATGTGTAACCAATATGGTTTACTAATGAAAGGTTAAAAATTCAGAGAATTGTATGTTGCGCAATTAGAAATTGATGTTGTTTAAAGCATAAGAAAATATAACAATTCCTAGTCCTACTTCAGAAACCGCTAACACTACATCTTTGCAAATGGATTTTCTTCTCACTTCTGCCTGGTCACCTGCGGAGTACCCCAAGTATCCATCCTTGGCCTCTTTCTCTGCCTCATGTGGCTCAGTAGTTCAAGCACTCACGGTGCAAGCGAGAGACCTGGGTTTGATTCCTGGCAGGTCTGGGTGAAACCTTGGGCAAAGTTTCCTTACTCCACATGCCTAACAATAATCCCTCAAGAAAATAAAACAATAATATATTGGTCATTTCAATCTATCTGTTTGTGGGATACTGCTATGCACAATTGACTGCCGCATTTCACCCACAGATATATACAGGTATCCCGCCCCAACCGCGGCCTTGCCAACCACGAAACTCACGCATCCACGGTTTGATAAATACGACAACCCTCGCACACCGTGTTTTGAGATCCGCGATTTAAAACTGCGAGTTTAAATTTCCAAGTTTCACTCCTCCAAACAAGGGACCGCATTCATCCGCATATTGGTGTGTATTCATCCGCTCTGCGGTTCTCGCCTATCAGCATCTTTACTACCCCACGTGGTCTAGCTGCACTCGTGGATCTACAGGTACTGTGTGTGTGCGAATAGCTAGCATATAGCACTAGGACCCAGTTTGCGATATTGCAATCAACCAGCGACAACGCTTCTCTCTTAGGATTAAGGTAAATACTGTACAGTAACATGAATTTATTGTCGCTTCTCTGCAGCCTAGCTAATAAGTTTGGGAGCATTGGCTGCCAGCACATCTGCAGATCTCTCTCTCTCTGTAAGTTCTCTTCCGCTCCCCCCCCTCCCCTTTCTCTCTCACCTTCTCCAGCCCCCCTAGCCCTCCGTGTCACCCCCCCCCCCAGCCCTCCACGTCACCCTCCCAGCCCTCCGTGTCACTCCCCCCACAGCCCTCCGTGTTACCCCCACCCGCCCTCCGTGTCACCCCCCCCAACCCTCCATGTCTCTCTCTCTGTAGTGGATTGCTGCAGATCCTGGCAGCCAATGCGCCCAAACTTACTCCCCCTATCCCCATGTATGTTATAACTGTTGTTTTTGTGTTTAGTTTTACTAAACGCGAACTTACTTCCTCTATCCCCATTTTTCCCCTAGGGCCCTGCATTTCCCAACTGTGATAAAGTAAACTTACTCCTCGTATCCCCGGGTTTCCCATAGGGCCCTGCATTTTCCAACCGTGATTTTTCCAACCACACAAAGGTTTACAGGAACGTATCCCCCGTGGTTGGGGAGGGATATCTGTATAGCCAATTCACTTTATTCCATATTCTGTGAAGTGCTTTGAGACATCTATAGAGGACATGAAAAGCGCAGTATCAAATGCAAGGATTATTATTATTATTATCTGGATGCTCCCTTTCAGTGATGTCATCTGCATACACGGGGTTAATTTCCACATGTATGTGGATGACACCCAACTCTACTTTTCCATCTCCAGTTGTGACCCCCAGTCCCCCCTCTATTAGCTTGTCTGTCGGATATCAAGAGCTTGATGAGCGCAAATTTGCTGCAGTTAAATGTCAATAAAACAGAAATCATACTCTGGCTCCTATCGACTTCTTCTGTCCCATGGTTCCAACCTCAAACCTACTCGACGTCCTTAAAACTCTCCGAACCTGTGCGGAACTTACAACAACAACAACTTTGATTTATATAGCGCCCTCCATGCCGGACGGTGTCTCAGAGCGCTTCAAGTAGCGGATCCCGGGACTGAGCCAGGGGCAGGGATAGAAAGGTGACCAAAGGCGCGGTCAAAGAGAAAGTTCTTTAGCTGTGACCTGAAACTGGGAGTCTCGGGGCATAGTGGCTGAAGGCACGACCACCGAGGGTGGAGCGGAGGATTCGGGGGACATAGAGGAGACCAGACTCAATTTAGGCCTCAATCCACCAGCTGCCGAAACCCTGGTTTATGCCTTTGTCACCTCCTGGCCAGACTATTCCACGCCCTCCTCGCCAGTCTCTCTTCCTCCACCATTTACAAAATTCAGCTCATGCAAAACTCCACCTCCCGCATTCTTACTCGCACCAAACATTGCACCCTGATTAACCCAGTCCTTGCCAAACTGCAGTGCCTCCCTGTCACAGAGCAGATCAACTTCAAGATCCTCACTCTTGTTTAAATCCCTCCACTCCTCTGCAACCCCTTATCTCTCTAATCTCCTCTCTCCACACAGCAGTATCCACTGCCTTCGTTTTACTGAGTACAGCCTCCTCTTTGTCCCCCAAATCCTTTGCTCCACCATTGTGTCTTTAGGCACCACACCCCGAAACTTTGACACTCCCTCCCTCAACCCCCTTGCCTCAACCTCTCCTTTCCCATATTCAAATCACGCCTGAAGATCTTTTTCTTCGACCATGGTCACCTCCTCCCCCCCCTCCCCCCCCCACCCCCAGGCTCGGCCTCGGGTTCTGCCATCGTGGTTGTGAAGCACTCTGAGGTGCCGCCCGGCGTGGAGGATGTTATATAAATGCAGATTGTTGTTAACTCATCTCTGGTGCAAGGAAACCAAAATATTACACAATGATCCTGCATGTTTTATCTTGAATGTTTTATTCAGTTACTGTAAAATAGTTGCACATTTCTAAAATAATTCAGATATAACCAGCTGATTTGAACTGTGCTCTAAATATTAATTTTAGTGAATGCAGTTTATATTTTGAACCTTGTAAAACCTAGAGTTTTAGGGAGAGAAATTGTGAATTTTACTTTACCATTTTCTCCAACCACTTACTGTACTATTGCACCACATAGAAAGCATTCATTAAAGATCTTTTCAGTTAGATACATTATTCAATGTGTTTACATAGAATTATGTTGATCAGTGGGTTTGGAAAGCTCAGTAGTTGCATTATTATTTTGTTCTGGGAAATCTAAAGATCATCCATCCAGTTTCATTTTTACCTTCCAGTACATATATATTTTAAGACTATATGATGGAGCATGTTAATACTCCGATTGTCTGTAATGGGTAAGATACTAGCTCAAATGTGAGTTCTAGCAGGAAATGCAGAGTAAATAATGGCCATATTCATTCCTGCAGAGAAAAATAAAATCTAGGTTGTGCTTGCCATCTAGTGGTTGAGTTCAGGATCTGCAGTATCAGGGATTTGTTTTGGAATAAATGGGAAGTCCTTCAAAAATATAAGAGGGAAACATGGGGAGGAATGAAGTCATTAAATATTTTATGTAAGAGTTGTACAGCATGGTAGAGCTTACAGAGGAGATAGGATTCGGCTTTTCCCAGACATATGTATATGAGAACCTTACAGGTGTCTGCTCTTGGAATGTCCTCCTGACGGGAGAGACGTAATTACAAATGTAATTTTGTTGTTGCTTTTAACTTTTTAGTATTTCTCTCTATTTCCATCTTCTCATCTATCCTTCTTCACACCATCAATGCTCTCTCCCCATTCTGATCCCTCCATGTCTGCTTCACTCTTCAGAAATCTACAGGAGTTGCTTCACAAATTTACTGATACAAAAAGGCCTGACTTTTGGCCGGTCCTAACTTTTTCCATGTTTTGTTTTCACCAGATTGCTTGCACTGCATGGTTGCTTCTAAAAGGAAAGTGGAGATTCTAAACCTTTGATCTTGTGTTTTTGTTGTGAAGTATTTGATATTCTTAGTGCTCTCTTAATAATCCTTTAAGAAAAAAAATAAAGAAATAACTTGGTCACTCAATCCATGACAGTTTGTGGGACATTGTTGTCAATTTGTTTTACAGTATATTCTGTGAATTGCTTTGAAATGCCTAGATGACATGAAAAGCATTATATTCAATGCAAGGATTATCCCTTGAAAAAAAATTGGTAATTTCAATCCAGGACTGTTTGTGGAACACTGCTGTGCACAATGGGCTGCCGCATTTCATCCACATGCATAAAGTCAATTCACTTTACATTATATTCTGTAAATCACTTTGAGACATCTAGAAGATGTGAAAACCGCTATATTAAATGCAAGGATGATTATTATTATTGTGTAGAACAATTGTTCTCCTGGTGTTTAGAAGTTGCCCTTCATCTGAAATGATTGGACAATAAAATGCTAGTCCTTAATAATTACAGTCACAAATTGATCTTTCAGCAAGGTGTCCGAAATGCTCTGTTTGCAGAGCTGCCAACCAGTAGGTTTTTGCCGTATTTAGTACAGTAAATTGAAGTAAATACAGCAGTACGATTTTTCATGGTAAATTACGTTTTTTGACCCGACAAAAAGCTCAGGAAGTGGGCACATGATTCTACACACAGGGCCCTATGGGAAACACAGAAAAAACACATAAAACATACCTGGGGACAGGGGGAGTACTGGTAAATTTGGGCCAGGATCTGCCGCAATCAGACATACAGAGAGAGAGACGGAGTGGAGGAGGCTAGCACGGGGGGCTGGGGGGACACTGTCTGACAGACTTACACAGAGATAGAGACACACTGGGGAATAAATGCATGTTAACTGTATTTACCTTAATCCTAACAGAGATGCGCTGTCATTGGTTAATTGCAACATCTCATCTGGGTCCTAGTGCTGTACACTGTAGGTTCTGGGGGAAGAAACTTTTTTTTACTACAAAATACCGTTTTTAGTTTTCAGGAATACTTTTTTTTGTTAAAAAAGGTTGGCAGCTCTGTGGTTGCTCAGCTCTTCGGTGTCTTTAATTTCCCTTTTACTTTCCCAGAAAAACTACTTCTCAGACAAGAGAAGGCAGGCAATATGCTTCCATTCCTTGGCAATTCAGTTTTCTCAGCAACTTGCTAGAAGGATGTGCTTCTATTCGAGTCTGGGACTGTGCTAACATTGCCGGTCTTGGTTGCAGTCGCATGGGAGAACTAAATTGACCATGATCTTCTTCAGATTAGGGAGGTGGAAATCAGCAAAGGTTTCTGCTTCTGGTTCCTTTACAGTCCTCTCAAATAGGCCTGTGGGTGGATCCAGGTGAGGAGAGGGCAGGTTTAGCAGTGAAGCTCTGTACAGTCAAGTGGCCTGCCAACATTCACAACCGAGATTTGCACATGAACAATGGCCACTTTTACTGGAGGGTGACTGGTGCCCAGCAAAAGGAGGACAGACTAGAGGTAGAGAGGGATAGGGAAGTGCACAGAAATTTGGCAGAGTGAATTTTGCAGAGTGTCGTGCTTCCTTTCTGTATACATACATAGCAGTAATTCCATATGTAGTACAGACGTTGTTTTGATTTACATATCAGGTGTCAGACTGCAAATCTATTGGATGCGATCTGAACCCTTTCTTAAATCTCTTTCCCCCCATTCTAAAATCTCTTTCCTCCCATTCTAAAACTGTGCCATATGCCATTCTTGATAAATAAGTGATTTGAAAAGGCTCCAGATTCCCATCTGTGTAGCACCAAATGGAGACCATCAAACAAAATTAGGCCCTTTCTTAGCATGTACTCATTGTTACAATTGTTTTTTGTTGCCATGATAAGTTTGTTGTCTTCACTTGGCTTTAAATGGAGGTTTCTCATAAGGTGTCCTATACGTGATTTCTTCCACAGGAAACTTTAAATCGATTAGGTTCTGTCAGATGTGCTGTAAGTTCCCAAGAATCCTCTAGCCTAGAATATTGAAAGGTTTAGCTGGTTTCTCAGTTGTAGTAACCCTTTAGAATCCCTGGTTCTCATTTTGTTGTGTGGTTAAATAACATTCTCCAATTGTCTGCATTCCAATCGCAACCATTTGCAGATGGGCAAACTACACCCCAATCTGGTTAGAAGATTAGAAGATCAGTTATGATCTTATTGAATGGCGGGGCAGGCTCGAGGGGCCGAATGGCCTACTCGTGCTCCGTATTCCTATGTTCCTATGTACACCAGGCCACTGGCAATGATGATTTGTAAGTACCTTCTAAGAATGCAATCGAGTAGTGCAGGGATGACTTCCTGTGGGAGAAGCATTTGCCTAGGTTTGGTTCTTTCATTTTTTAACTGCTGATGTGAATCCATATTGAAACTTATGTGTTGCTGATCTCATGTTGTATTGCCCCTCAGCTATACTTTGTTCCAAAATGTTTCAAGTTAAGCAGTTTATAGACTCCAAATGCATCAGTGTGAAACTGTTTTACTGAATACCTCATTTGCTGACTGAAGGTATAATGCTACTTTGAGGAAGTTGGGTAATCTTGAGCAATGAGAAAGCATGCCTGATTTAGTAGAACAACAGTAGCAAACAAAATAACATTTTTATAGCGGCTTTCACATTAATAGGATGTCCCAAGGCATATCCTATATACAAATACTGTATATATAGTAGAAAATATATCGGTTTTAGCTTCAGTTAGACGTTTCTCTTCAAATTTGTGCCATAATAGCGGCACACATTTCACTACAATGAAACGCTGCTCAAATGTCTCTTATTTACTGTTGCTATTTATTTTATATCAGCATTTAACGTAGTCTGTAATTTGTTCTAAATTTTGAAAATAAGTAAATGTTTGCATTTATTCAGTGTGTGTTTCTGTTCTTTTCAGGTAAAGGAAGAATGCAGGCTTCTGAATGCCCCACCAGTGCCCCCACGGAATACCAAACCATCAGCACATAGTCCCTCTATACCTCCTCGACAAATACGCCAACAGCCCCATTCTCCTAGTCCTACTCTATCTTATTATTCTTCTGGATTGCATAACATGTAAGGAACTAGTACCCGATGTGTTTTGCCAGGTAGCAACTTGATAACATTTCATAATATTTTCTTTGAGCAAGGGGTTTGAAGGCTGACTGGGTAGTGGTGGGGGTGGGGCTGAGGCTGGGAGGGAAAGTGCTTAAAAATATATTGAAGTCATATGATCTCATACGGAACTTACATTGTAAACTACAGTAATGCAACGGTATCTTCCCTCTCCACATGAGAGTAATTTCCTGTTTCTAAGCTTTGAACTTGGTAAAACAAGTCATTTTTAAACGTTACAGTTTTCCGTCAACACTTCAAGGGCCTTTTTGTGGGGAAAAGTACTGCAGTGTTATTTAGTGTGCAAGTAAGCTTATGTGAATAAAATGTTAATCTGTCTAATGGTTTGATTAAAACATTACTCATTATTCTAAACACAAAAAATGCTCCACTTATCAAAACCTTTGGAGAATGCACTGCGACATCATAAATTTAATTTCAGTTTTTTTGTAAGTTTTTTTTCGAGAAAAAGTTTTAGACTAGTATCAGGTACATTTCCCTCTTATGTTAGCAATCTCTACATTGCAGCCCTTCTATGGCTAGGACAACAACAACAACAACAAAAGCAACAAAATTACATTTGTATAGCACCTTTTACATCAGGAGGACATCCCAAGGTGCTGGACAGTTAGTGTTTCGGACCTGGGGTTGGGGAGGGTGAGGGGAACGGGGGTGACTGATGGCATGATCGAAGAGGAGGGTCTTCAAGCAGGCCATTGAAGGAGGATAGGGAGGGGCCAAGGTGGAGGATTGCTGGATGAAATTCCAATGGTTGGAGGCAGAGTGGCTGAAAGCATGTCCGTTGATGTTGGGGGATATGGAGTAGGCTGGAGCCCACTGAGCGGAAGGAGCCGACAGTTATTAGGAGGTTAGGAGGTCGCAGAGGTAGGTGGGGTAAGGCTTCAAAGGTGACGACCGGATCTTGAATTGATTCCTTGTGTGATGAGCCAGTTGAGACAGACGAGATTTGGGGTGATAGGGTCGCGGAGCTTGGTGAAGGAGACAACACATGCTGCAGAGTTCTGGAGGATCTAGCCAATGGAGGGAGGAATTGGGGGGAGGGGCGACAAGCAGGGCATTGGCATAGTCAAGCATGAACGTGATGATGGCATGAGTGAGAGTTTCAGTGGCCTGAGGGTTGAGGTAGTGGCAGAGTTGGGCAATGTTGCAGAGGTGAGTGAAGGCAGAGCAGGTCATGGCATGACAGTTGAGGATTGAACAAGACACCAAGGTTCCTGACTAGCTTGGTGATGTGGAGTGTGCAACCATGGAGGTTGATGCTGCCAGTGCATCCAGTATGTAGGCGCTGGTGTGAGCCAATCAGGAGAGCCTTGGTCTTGTTGACATTCAACTGTAGAATGTTAGCTCTCATCCTGGACTTGATGTCCAACAGGCAGTCTGTCAGTCTGTCCTGGAATCGAGGATGGAATATCTGTGTACAGGACCCTGCCTCCTTGTCCTCCTTGACTGCCTTTGATACCCCTTCCTCTCTGCTGCCTTTGACACTGTCGACCACCCCACCCTCCTTCCTACAATGCCTCTCCTCCTAGTTCAGTCTTCATGAACATGACCTTGCCTGGTTTGACTCATACCACTCTCACCGATTCCACTTTGTTGCCACAAATGGCTTCACCTCCAGTCCCCGCACTGTCACTTGTGGCGTCCCCCAGGGCTACTTTTCAAAATCTACCATGAACCCCATTGGTGACATCATCTGTTTGACATGGGGTCAAATTCCACATGCATGCGGATGATACCCAACTCTATCTTTCTGCCTCTACCTTCGACTCCGGGACCACTTCTGTCCCGACAGACTGCCTATCAGATATCAAGTTATTCTCACTATAAGGGAAAGGCTCACCTCAGTAACAATCCCTACGTAACTCATCCTGCAGGTGTGACAAACAACTAAGGGTGTATGTATTTTTGTACAAAATTCATGGATGAGAGTAATATTTCTCATTCAGTTTTGCATCTTTGAACTGAAATATTATGTAATTTACTTTATACTTTGAAATCAGAAACTGATCAGAAGGTAAGTATGGTCTCCCAGGAGCTGAACTGATTCCAAGGTGATGTGTTAGCGCTGTAATGTTGGAATGAAGTCAACCCTCTGTGGTGGCCTCAGTAGTCAGGTTCTTGAGCCAGTATTCCAGGATGCTGCTGATAACAAACCAGCCAGCAGGACTTGAAGGGACAGACTGGGCCCTGGGAGCAAGGATTCTTCCCACTCAGCTCCTATTAATCCTCAAGCCAAGGCCCTAACGAGTAGCGTGCTCCAAGCTGGACAAGAAGCTTACCACACCGTTTTCAATAGCAAATTGCAGTTTTATTGGTTGAATTCCCAAAGTATCACAGCACGTCTCTGGGGTTCCTGAGCCTTGGGCGTTGTGAACCTTTGCCAAATACTCTCAGAAATGAAGTAAGCAAGGTTCATCCCTCTGGGGAGCGAGTGAATATTCCATTTCAAACACTGGAATTTCTGTGTGTAGGTGACATGCATGGAACTTATCTGGTTTGAATAGTCTTTAAGTCTGGGTGCATTGATTACCCCATCTTGTTGGTAAAATAAGCCTTTATTAATAGAAATTTGTTTCATTAACTCATTCGCTATGCTTGTTTAATTTATCAAAAGCATTGACAGTTTGTCATAACTTTCCTTTCAATTTAATTTCCTAAATGCAGTTTTGCTATTCTAGGATCTTTCATTAATACAAGAATAATAATAATAATAATACTGCAGTCACCACTGGATTTTATGTTTTGTTAAACTGGTGAAATTGTCTAAATAGCTTTGTTTTTGTTAATATTTGCGTTTTGGTTTAAGTTTACTTTTTCCGTTGTGTGCTCTCTGTGAACTTGGAACGAGTTGATACCTGCCTAGTTTGATATTGGGGAGGGAATCTGCCATACAAGTAAATTACTGAACTGTTGAACAACTGAAATGATTTTCTTTAACTTTTGCAGTTTTGCCACAGAAAGCGATGTACCTCCAACATGTGAGCAACATGCCCCAGTTTCCTGTTACCCTTGTAACTGGATTAAACCTGGTGCTATGGACAGTGGTCCTAAATCCCCCATCAAAAGCCCCAGATTGGATGTCATGTCAAATCGATCATCGTGGCCAAGCCATCACTCTGGTGATGCTGAAGGTCTAGATATCAAGGAGTTTGGGGCCATACACAGAAGTTACTACAGTTATCCTCGTCAGAAAATTCCTGGTCCAAAGAGCAATGTGCCCATACACTTTCAGTTTGTTGACTGTGAATGCAATGAAGGCTGTGAGAAGCATACACTGAATACTTTCAGTGAAAAACAGTCCAAAGGTAGTGGCTTCAATTTTATTTTTGCCGGATGCCCCAGACCTGCTTGTTATTCATTAGACAGCAATGAAGATAAATCTTTAGTAGTCAGCGACGCACAACAAAATCAATCGTGCGCCACCTTACCTCCACCTGCACTGAAACTAAGTGATGAAGAACTAGTTGACCTGGAAGCACTATTTTTGCCTTCAACTATAGATGGCGCAGAGGATGACCCTCGTACTTGTTCAACAAATCTACCTGAAGACCATAATTGTGATAAAGATGTACGGGATATATTTTCTTATCCTTTTTCTTGTCCTTTGCATCTACAATTAGCACCACGTTCATGTGGTGATGGGTCACCCTGGGAGCCACCAGCTAACCTTTCGGGGCTTTCGATAGAAGACGTGTCAAAGTGCCTAAGATTTATCGGACTATCGGAGGATGTAGTGTCATTGTTTGTTGCTGAAAAAGTTGATGGAAATTTACTTGTACAACTTACAGAAGAGATACTGTCTGAGGATTTTAAGCTTAGCAAACTGCAAATGAAGAAACTGTTACAGTTCATCAATGGCTGGCGACCAAAGATGTAGTGACTCAGAAATGGCCTTGACGTACATTGTTTTGCACTAAAGCCATAATTTTTTGTACTGTAAAAAAAAATAGTGCTGAGGCAACAAACAATTTGCTTGTAAAGGTACTAATTATTGGTGACTTTTGTACGCTAATAAAACTGACATCCTACAAACAGAAATGACCTTGCTTAAAAGCGAACCATGTGCATCACTTAACTATCACTGGCCGCTTGAACAATCCGAAAGAATAGAAAACAAACTGATTTAATCGTCTCATATTGTTCTCCTTTTAATGAGAATACAGAGAAGTAATTTAACCGTCTAAATTAAGGATTTGTGTGATAGACAAATGTGTAGCCTGATTATACTCTTTAACTACTGACAATATGGACTGATGTTCTAAAAGTATTGTCATCAAAAACAGAAGATGCTGGAAATGCAAAAGATCGATCAGTTTCGGAAAATAAAAAATGTTTGCACTGCATTTTCAGCATATTTTGCTTGATTTCTGATTTCCAGCATTTGCAGTTTCCTTTTTATCTATTTAAATGTCCATTATGGTTCTGGACTACTTTTTAGTCACTGTAATGTTGAATTATGCTCCAGGGCAACTAATGTACAAATAGATAGTGATTTTTTTTTACTCCTGGACATAGGATTTTATTTTGTCAAGACAAACCACAATGGAAAACAATAAGAAAATAGTCTGTTTTAATTCCAGTTATTGGTCTTCAGTGTGTAAATTGAACAAACTGGTATTAGATCAAACTCAAAAAATATACTTCATTTAATGTAATAAACCCACTCAGACCTATTTAACTGTTACAGAAAGAGTGATATATTTTACTGCTTTTGGTTTGAAATCTGTGTAGTCTTGTCTTTTTCTACCTCAATTTGTTGTTTCATGCAAGCAAGGCTTAAAGCTGGAGCTAAGAATATGGTTTATAATACAGTTTATTGTTCCTTTTAAACAACTATGTTCTTTTTCTGAACTATCACCGCCCCCCACCCCTCCCCCACTCCCATTATTAAAATTGCAGTACCTCACCAGAGAGTTTAAGATTCCATGTTATAAACAATGAGCAGTACTGGTAACTGAGATAAAGCTGTTGTCCTCTTTGGCAGTAGAAACACTATTCCAAGCACTTGGCTAATTCAATAGTATAATATAATTCAATAATATAATATAATCCCATAAAATGTGGACTCCTTTGAGTGCGGATTGAATCAATGACCTGAAGATTTTCCAGCAAATATTTTCCTATACCCTTTTCCTTTGATGTGCAACCTTGTCCCTATGCAGTGCTCGGAAGCTATCCTGCGTTAAGGGTGCTATCTAAACGCAAGTTGTGTTTTGTGAGACTCCACAAAGGCTTATCAACCACAATATAAACTGCTTTTTTACAATTCCACTGTGGCATATTGCTTTAAGGACAAGTGCCAATTGAGTACGGATGATGCAAGGATAAAAGGATTCTGGGAAAGTGACTGGGCAGATTTGAAAGATGTTGATTTGTAAAGTTGGAATTAAAGGACTGAGTGAATCTATATTGTGTTTTTGGAGAAGAATTAAATGCTGAACCAACGTATGTGCAGATACCAAGACCACGGAAGTTGTTTCGAAGTTTAAAGCAACCGTTTGAAAGAGACTTAAAAATGTTTGGACTAGCAGCAAACATGATGTAACTGCCACAGGTACAGCCATCTGTAATATTTTTTAATGTAGCCGGCGAGGCAAGGGAATATTTTGCAACTCTAGAAAGAGAGGTGGACATGCCATTGAATGCAATGATGAATATATGAGGGAAAGATACTGTGGAAAAGATAATGTGATAACTGTACGATTTAAGTTTGGAACAAGAAAGCAGGAACCCACAGAATCACTCACAGTACTGTGCGGTACTGAGATCCCTAAGTAAAAATTGCAACTATGGAACATTAAGAGACCTGATTTATTTGTGACCCGATTGTGGTTGACATAAAGATACTAGACTAAGAGGAAAACTTTTGAAATAAAGGGTTCTGATGTTAGAATCGACAAATAAGCATTGAAGAGGTGACAAAAATAAATATGAGAGAGATTTAGAGAGAAACAGAAATGGAAAGAGATGAAATAGCCAACAGGGAAAGTTGAGATGATACAGATGAACAGTATGATGTGCAGAGAATATACAGGCCAAAAGGAGAAAATCATATAAGGAGCTGTCCTGCAGAAGGAAAAGAATGTTATCAATACAAAATATATTGGCGTATTAAGTAAGATTATGTAGGAATAGACAAGAACATGTAGGGAGATATAGCAGTTATAAAGCACAGGAGCAAAGTTAAACAGAAAGAGGAGTATAAGAGGTCAAACAACCTGAGGAGAACCTGAATTGGGCAAATTAAATCAGGAGAATATGAAAGGACTGACAGCTCCAATACAAAATCCAGTGAAAGTGAACAAGAGGATGAGTACAACATTGAAGCATGGAACTCATAAAGAGCGTACGCACAATAGAAAAAGAAAATTTGTGTGGATGGTATACTTATAGTGTAAAAACGTAAGGAAAATAATTCAGTGCAAATTAGATACAAGAGCACAGGTCAGTGTAGCGGCATGGGAAGAATGTATACATTGCGGGAACCAAATTTTAAAAATGGAAACTGAACTATTGGCATATAACAAATATATGACAACTCTTGGCATACAACAAAGAAAAAATTTAAACATGGGGCAGAGAAGAGATAGGAGTGATATACAAAGCACAGGAGCAAACCACCCAAATACAATTCTACATTGTAAAAACAAAAACATACTTTATTAGGATTGGAAGATATAATAAAAATGGGAATGTTCAAAAGAATTGGGAATGTGAAAATAGAGGAAAGTGAACTATTGGAAACTGAAGAAATAGCTGGACAATATAAACAGTTCGGAAGGATAGGATTAATGAAAGAAAAATTGAAATCACAGGTACTGAAACAAACAACAAGAACAACTTTGATTTATATAGCATCCTCCACGCTGGACGGTGTCTCAGAGCAGTTCACAATAGCGGATCCCGGGACCGAGCCAGGGGCAGGGGTAGAAAGATGACCAAAGGCGCAGTCAAAGAGAAAAGTTGAGCTGGAACCTGAAACTGAGAAAAGAGGGGGCAAGACGAAGGTAGTGAGGAAGGGAATTCCAGAGCCTCGAGGCATAGAGACTGAAGGCCCAGCCACCGAGGGTGGAGCAGAGGATTCGGGAGACATGAAGGAGGCCAGACCCGGTGAAGCGAAGGCAACGGGAGCTGGTTTGAGGAGAGGGGGGGGGGGGGGGGGTCAGAGAGGGGGTGCAGAGGAGTGGAGGGATTTGAAGTCGATCCTCTCGGGGATAGAGAGTGAAGTCTGGCAAGGACTGGGGTAATGTGGGAGCACAGTTTAGTGCGGGTGAGTATGCGGGTGACAGAGTTTTGGTTGAGTTGGATTTTATGGATTGTGGTGGAGGGGAGACCGGCGAGGAGAGCATTTGAATAGTCCATCCGTGAGGTGACGAAGGCGTGGACCAGGGTTTCAGCGGCTTTTGAGGTGAGGTATTGCCAGAAACGGGCAATCCGTTGGAGGTGGAAGAAGGTGGTGCTGGTGAGGGACCGGATGTGGGGGAGGAAGGACCGTTGGGGGTTGAACCTGATGCCAAGGTTGCGCACAGGTTCGGAGAGTTTCAGGGGGAGACCGGAAAGGTGGAGGAGGTGAGAGCCATGTAAATGGAGACATTGACGAGAGCCAAAGATTATGGCCTCCGTCTTGTCAACATTCAACTGCAAGAAATTTGCACTCATCCAGCTCCTGATGTCTGACAGGCAGGCTGATAGAACATCAGGGGACTAGGGGTCGCAAAGTGAAGTGGAGCAATAGAGTTGGGTGTCATCCGCGTACATGTGGAAGTGTTCCCCATGTCTACGGATGACATCCCCAATAGGGAGCATATAGGAAGAGGAGGGGGCCAAGGATGGATCCCTGGGGTACCCTACAGGTAACTGAGTAAGAGCGGGAGGAAAAGCCATTTGTGGAGATGTACTGCTGGCGGTTTGTGAGGTAGGACTCGAACCAGGCCACTGAGTGTGGTCCCACAAAAACATTCGAAGACACAAAAAACTTAAAAACCAAAGGCTAGGTCTAAGAAAAAATTAGGGAGATAAATAAGAATCCCAGATCCTATTGAGTAAAAGATGAACAGGGGAAGATACAGTATATAGATAGATGAACATTGTGGGAGATCAAACAAAGTACAGGAAAGAAAATACAGGAGAAAAAGGAAAAGCAGAAGGAAGAGCAAAAGGTGGCAGAAATTGAACAAACAGATGTGGAAAATAAATAAAAGGTTCAAAGATGTGAAGGGAGGGATGGATAGGAGCTGAGATGTCTGGGGAACATGGGGAAGGGATAGTGATTGTAGGAGCAGAGACAGGTGAGCAGATCCTCTTAACTTTCATTTAGAGGAATTGCAGCATCGCCTCACAATTGGTGTTGGAGGAGAGGATGGACAAAGCATGAGAGGGTTGGCAGAGGAGCCAGTTGGTGGTGGAGAACAGGAGGTTGCCTTTGGCCTCCAAGATTGTCTTGGGAGTAGAATTCCAATTTAGAAGTAATGAGGGTGGGGCACAATATTTGATGAGGTCCAGCCAGATCTGCCGATGGCCCGTCAAGTTGGATTTGAAACAGATACATTCAGGGTCACATACCTGAGACTATGGGAGTGGAGGTGGCTGTTGTACCAGGGTGACCAGGGTAAGGGATGGTTCGAGAAGTAAGGGGAACAAGGGCATCGAGAATGGTGGAGGGGGAGGGATAGCTCACTGTGGGAGGAAGCCCAGAGGGGGAGTTCAGATTACTCCAAGGCAACGGAAAGGGAGATGGGGGGAGATTTTTTTTCCAGGGGCAGTAGGAGGTGGATGTGGTTTAGGTGGCAGTGGGGAAAGGGATTGAGGAGTTGAGGGACATGAAGTAATGGTCGGAGATGGCTTTGTCGGTGATGGTGAGGTCCAAGTGGCTGAGGCTTCAGAAATTCACTAGGCCAAGCGTGTGAACATGGACATGGGTATAGAGGGAGAGATTTTCAGAAAAGAAAAGTCCGTGGAAATAGAGCAGGAGGGGATGGAGTGCAGTTTGAGGTCGCCTTAGTGAGGAGATTCAGAGCATAGGGAGAGGGATGATAGGAGGGTGGAGATGTCCGAGAGGATGATGTGGGAAGGTTTTGGGGGATGATAGACAAGGAGGATTTTGAGAGACAGGTTGGAGGGATGGTAGAGGATAAGGTGCTCAAAGAAGGGGAAGGTTCTGGAGGAGTAAAAGGATAGGCTGAGTGGGGACCGGAAGATGCCTCATCAAGGCATCTTAAGATTTGTTATTGGCATACTGGAGCTTGTGAGTGTGAGAGAACAATTAGCTTGAATAGTGTAGTGTCCACTCAGCATGTGAGAGGTAGCGGAATGGATGCCTGCATTCTCTAGAGCATTGCTGCAAAAGAAGGCAAATATTGGACATTTATCCTGCATCCTGAACATTGTGGTTAAATGGTACATGAGAATATTTTACAGAGTGACTAGAATGAGAACAAAGGGAGCAATTTGCAAAAGTTTGCCCTCACTGAGGATTGAACTCAGGACCTTCAGATTATGAGACTGACGCGCTGCCTACTGCGCTAAGAAGGCACTGAATACAGCCATATGCAGCCGTAACTATCAACATTATTTTTCATAAGCAGCACAATTGCAAATGTATAGCAAATTTGTGATAAAACTGCAGGCCTAGTGTTGTGACCTTTGATAGCTCAGCTGGTAGAGCGGAGGACTGTAGTGGGAATGCACAACCAAGTCATCCTTAGGTCGCTGGTTCAATTCCGGCTCGAAGGAATTTTTAGGGTAAAAAAATATAAAGCAAGAGTATCACTTGCAAACATGAATTCTCGTTATGGAAAACCATTGTTGGTGTTTTATTCTTGTGTGGAGTAAAGCATGTGAAAAGTAGCACCATTATTGTCCAGTCATATTTATTGTCTGTATTGCTGGAAGTTGCAATGTATATAATAAAGTATTGGGATTTCTGATACCGAGGATTCAAAATATGGCCCAAAGTGGTGCAGTCAAAATTTATTAAGCAAAGCAAGATTAACATACAATTAAAAAGTGTATAGTTAAAATCATACTACCAGTGCTAGCGTACATATCTGGTCTTGGCAGGCTCAGCTTTCGGAAAATCTTCTCACTCCTTCTCACTTTCCTTCTAACTTTACTTCTCTAACTGACCCTTCCCTGCCTGTAAAACAGAACAACTGGAACCATGCTACCCATTGCAGTAGTTGGGTTTAGTCAAATCATTAGGTTTATTTTATATTTAAGAAGTAAGTCAATGTGTGTAATAAATAGTATAACATTTGAAATTTAGGTTTAAAGTAAGAAGGCTGCAGAATTACAGAAACCAGCCCTGTCTGTAAAAGAACTGAATGTAGCCAGGTTGGCACCAGTTGTAGTAGATAGATAAGTGTGAAGGACGGAGAACAGAAAACATGTTCAGTTAAAGACGTCAATACAGTATAGCTACTCTTTGTCTTCCCAAAGGTGAGTAATCACAGAGTAAGCAAGGAGGCAGATAAAACAGGCCTGGGTAGATGGGGAATGTTTGAGAACCACTCTGCTAGTCAAGATAAGCGAGGCTGGTAGAGAAATATAAAGATAGGATGGAAAGAGTGGCTCATCACAACAATTGGGGAGACTCTCAAGGTGGAAGCTGAGATCTCCAGCCCGCCACTGTTGTCCAGAACCTACTGGAATGGGTAGCATGGTTCCAGTTGTTCTGTTTTACAGGCAGGGAAGGGGCAGTTACAACAGTTGGAGAGGGAAGGGTCAGTTAGAGAAGGAAACTTAGAAGGAAATTTAGAGGGAAACAGAGATAGAGAAGTTTTCAAGTGAATAGCTGAGGAATGTTGCTGAGATTGCTGAGACCAGATATAGCTGAATTTACTACGATCAAACCAGACCAGTCGTATATACTGGAATTGATAGTATGGTCTTAAATGTACACCTTTTAATTGTATGTTAATCTTACTTCACTTAATAAATTTTGACTGCACCAATTTGGATTGTCGGGTCATATTTTGAATCCTCAGGATCGGAAATCCCAACAAAAGTTACTTGAATACAATAATTCTTTATTTAGGGAGAACGGGTCTATTAGGCTATGGGGAGCGGGCAGGGCAGTGGGATTGAATCGCTCTTTTCAAAGAGCCGGCACAGACTAGATGGGCCGAATGGCCTCCTTTTGTGCCGTAACATTCTATGATTCTATAATTCACTTTTGTTTTTTCTGATCAGTAGGGCTGGACAATACCACTGTTTTCAGCACACCAAACATTGGTTGAATATTTAACATTTTTGACCAGTAAAAAGCAGAATTTCTAACCTGAAAAAGTGATGGGATGGGATGAGAAAATATTTGTTGATCCAGTGAAAAAGCAAAGTAGCAATGAATAATCCAGCGGAGAAACTAGAAGAAATGGGAAACCCAGTAAAAAAAAAAGGCGATTCAGAAGAGAAACAACATGAAATGGGAAACCCAGTGGAAAAAATAATTTTAAAAGGGGAAATAGAAGAAAAATTGGTCAATTCAGTGGAAATAGAAGAAGCGACGGGAAATCCAATGGAAAAATAATCAGAAATGGGAAACCTAGCAGAAATTTAAGAAGAAATGGGATATCCAGTGGAACAAGGAAAACATATTGTTGAACATTTTTCCCTTCAGAATGAAGATGGTGAGCAAATGATGTGTGAAAAAGTTTTACTGAGTCCGGTGACCCCCAAATCCTCTCCTTTCTCTCCACCCTCCCCAATCCGAACCGCAGCTTGGGTCTGAAATACTGAATGTAGCATATTGGGACG